>JAIFTH010000554.1:0-22960 GCA_019968535.1 Fragariocoptes setiger | reverse complement strand
ATGAATAAAGTACAACCTGTCCCATTCAAGCACACAGCGTCATATGCTCGTTCTTTTATTTTTTTTCGGACTAAGTCTTTCGCACCCTTTATCGGATGAAAATCTTTCGATTGTGTTCAAGAATAAATTGGCAATCTCAGACTGCGTGGCCCCTTCAAATTTCATTTTTTCACCCACCCCTGGGGCTGTAGGATGGACCACGAGACAATCGGAAAATGTGAAAATTTTTGGAACCTCTACGATCAAATCAGTGACTATATGGAAAAATTTAGCTACACTAAGCCGTTTAACGGGTTCAAAGAGGAGTTTAACGAAGGAAATCTTCCAGTTGTTGAACCGTTGTGTGTCTTAAATTATTGTTACACAGATAAGGAATTCGAAGAGGAAGAAGATGAAGAATATCGCAAGTTCATTGCCATTACTCGCCAACACCAGAAGAAGCGCGAGGCTGAGAAACTAAAGATGGTATCTCAGAAAACTTTGAGGAAGAAACCTGCCTTCAACTCAATGAGAGGCTCTGACATGGAGTTTCATCACGATTTATCTCATGTAAATACACATGCTGATATTGTAGAGGCACCTGGAAGCACATCTGATGGACTCAGGCATCGTGCTAAAGTCACTAGAGACGAGATGAGACGGTTCTATGGAGCGAATAATTATGTCCAACTTCAATCCAAGGAGTTTCTTTTAGATCACCAGTTTAGTCAAGCCAAAATGGTTCGCCGACCCATCTATTGGCCAATTCCTGTGCACCAATGATCTATATATCCAACATTTAATACATGTAAAATCCGTGTCTTCTCGCTTATTTTGTAATCACTATTGACCTAGCTGAGAGCTGCAATCTTTCAATTGCTTGAGCATATCCTGCAGCTCGCTTTTGTCACAGTCAATATTTAAAATTGTTCCGTTGTCAAGTTTCATCTCGACCATGTATATAACTTGTCCACCCATCCTTTCCTCATTCACATCATTTCTATGTGATGAGTTATCATCAATGGATCTTGCTTGCTCCGCATTCTCGGCGAATGGAGGTAGTCTTGAGACTGTAAAATCAACAACATTTGGTAAAGTTCTAGGAGTGCGCAAAGACTTCAACCTAGATGATACATTATCTCTAACCTTGGAGTGGCAATCCACTATTTTATGAAGACGAGATTCCTCATCAGGTGTCCGATGTGAAATTATGCATTCAATATGCTCGGTAGATAATGAGTGTCTCGCCAACTCGGCGAACAAAACGTTGAGTGCAAGTGCGAGAGTCTGAAAATCATCGGGTTTTTGATCGGAAAACTTGACTTCGCTGCGGTCACAACTGGACGAGAAAGTGTCAACAACGAATTTGAGAATTGCATCAAAACTCTTGTCAGAAACTTTGTCTACCGAAACAAGCAATCCCAGTGCTTTCTTGATTTCAGGCGCTAAAATTAGATCAGATGACATCTTCGGGTGATTGCATTAACCCAGATTTGATAACAAAGGGGTACCAAGCATGATGGAGGGACATGAAAGTTTTTTGTAAAGCTGGTCTTTGAATCTAAGCCGAACGGCGTCTCACAGCTGATGTACGCGCATTCCAAGACATCCTTAACTATTAGCTGTTTTTTATTTTACGCCAAATAAGTTTAGCAAGATTTTACTAACTAGAAAATTGAGCAAGATCTTGATCATATTCTAGAATCATACAAATTACACGAGAAAAGAGCGCGAAATCTAAATTTGAGCGGGACAAAAAGTAAAAAATAACTTTTAACAGTTTTTCTGGGTATATTCGTTCATTACCCCTGTCAGCTGAGATTTACCCGGCCTTTTACCTGACTTTTAGACCACCTTTTTTTATTTTATTTTCATCAGTATTAAAGGGTCCCTTCACAGTGTTCAACCAGTCCCACACTATCAATTTCTCATACTAAACTCAGGACTAAAGATCATCGGATCACTTGGTTTCATCGTTTTTCATTGAGTTTGAATACAAAGGAAGCGTAAAAAATGAAGAAAAAGGTCCTGTTGATGGGAAAGAGTGGATCGGGCAAAACCAGTATGCGTTCGATCATCTTTGCCAATTACATCGCAAGAGATACGCGACGATTAGGCGCCACAATAGACGTTGAACATTCGCACGTTCGATTTCTCGGAGATCTAGTTCTGAATCTATGGGATTGCGGTGGCCAAGAAGCGTTCATGGATAACTATTTCGGTCCACAGATAGACAACATTTTTCGTAACGTTGAAGTGCTTATATATGTATTTGATGTAGAATCACGCGAGCCTGCCAAGGATATGCACTACTACAAGCTATGTTTAAATGCTATCGACCAAAACTCGCGTGATGCAAAAGTATTTTGTCTCATTCACAAAATGGATCTCGTCCAAGAGGACCAACGAGATTTGATATTCAACGAACGCTCAGCCGAACTTAAAGAATTGTGGCCATCGTGTACGTGCTTTCGCACATCCATATGGGATGAGACACTATACAAAGCATGGTCTGCCATCGTCTATACTTTAGTGCCGAATGTCAAAGAGCTCGAGAGACACTTGAAACATTTTGCAGATTTAATCGACGCCGATGAAGTGCTACTGTTTGAAAGGGCCACGTTTCTTGTGATATCATTTTGTGAACGTCGTGATCATGACGACAAGCACCGTTTTGAAAAAGTGTCTAATATCATTAAGCAATTCAAGCTCAGTTGTAGCAAATTGGCAGCCCAATTTCAGAGTATGGAACTCAAGAATTCAAGATTTGCTGCTTTCATCGATGTTTTTACACCAAACACCTACGTGATGGTCATAATGTCTGACCCCACAATACCTTCGTCAGCTACTCTTTTGAACATCAAGAACGCTCGCAAGCACTTCGAACAACTTGAAGGAGTTCGATCACAAGTTAATAACCACAATAGTATGACTAGATGACAGGAAAAATATCATTGGAAAATATTCCATTACTGACTGTGGGACGACAAAGCATTCGAGAATTTAGTTCCTCTAGATTATCCATTCAGTCTGTATGTTGTTGTTTTATATAGTATTTGTTTCTCAAAAGGGTATTTTTGAGCAAAGAAACCTTGTTACACTTCGTTCTTACCTGTCCCATGTTCAATTTCATCATCGGCAATTTAAGACTCCATCAATACCACTTACCGACATTCATATAAACATTCATGTTGGTCGAGTACGTGTCGTTTTTATTGATCTGTTTACGCTGGTGCAACGTTTGCAACTGTCTTTGTTTGATTTATTGATAGTTTTTCTCATTCTACCTGCATGAAATGCGCGAACAAAGAACGTGCAGCGAACGACCTCAGCCCCAAGATGGACCGCCATTAGTCTTCATGTTGCGCAGCATGGACAGCATCTTTGATTGCACGTGATGCATGCTATGCACTCACACGCACATGAGAGGCCAACTGAGCGTGTCAAATTTTCAAAGTAAATATATGTGTGGCTATACATGTATATTTATAGGTAAATCATCAGTTGATTAGAAACATGAATGAGACACGGAACAGGTTGTGACAGATAGGTTGGGAGCCATGTGTTTGTGTACTTTATAATGTGTGTTGATATTGATAAAAAGCTCAGAGCTTGATTGGATCAGAACCGGCATTCACTCCTCGTCTGTCTCTTCTTCTTCAGTCTCCTCTTCGACCTCTTCCTCTTCTTCTTCTTCCTCCTCTTCTTCACTCTCTTCTTCCGGTTCCTCTTGACGAGAGGGTTTTCGTTGCTGTGTCTGCTGCTGCTGTTGCTGCTGTGTGGCACTCGAACGTCGGCGCTCAGATTGTTGCTGTGATGAAGAGTCGTTCTCCTTGCTAATGAACGGCTTGTAGGCATCCATCATATCCAAATCTTCGCCATCATCATCATATATTGCAGTATCGTGCTCATCAGTTTCGCGTTGCTGGCGCAATGTCGACGGATCCCATTTGGTAACTTTCTTATCACCGTGATTCTCCTTGAACGAGTTCATACGATCTTCCCACCACTTGTCTTGCTCTTCTTTGGTGAGTTTGTCCCATCCCCCCTCAAACAGGCCTTTTTTGTCACCGAAATCGCGCCTATCTAAACGGCGCTCATACTTGCTGGCTACCTGCAACTTGGGTGGGTATTTGCCACTGAGCGCTTCTGGATCGAGACCTTTCTTGAGCGCTTTGTTACGATTGATTTGGCGCTGGCGTTCGCTAAGCTCTTTCAGATCGTACTCTTGACGCTTCTGGCGCTCCTCTAGATCGTAACGATCACTTTCGGCTTGCACAATTTGATCCCACAATTCGTTGGCCTTCTTTTTGAGTTCTTCTAAACCGAGACCTTCAATGTTAAGCGGTTTAACACGAAATTGCATGGCAATCTTTTTCTCCTCGGCCAGTTGTTCTTTGGTTTTGATTACATCAGCGCGCCCTAACGACGCCACGGACGCAATATCAGGACCGATAGAACCATCGGACTTCTTGTTGAGTGCAAAGCTTCGCTTGGCGGCCTCGCGTTGTTTCTTGAGTGCCTCTTGCATTTGCTGACGCTTACGTTCAGCTTCCTCCAAACGCTTTCGCTTGGCCTCTTCTTCTTTGATTCGCTTCTCTTCAAACTCACGCTGGCGTTGCTCCTCTTGTTTGCGACGCATTTCCTGCATGATCTTCTCATGCTCTTGGCGTTGCATCTTTCGTCGGGCCTGGCGCTCCTTGAGCTTTTTCAGGTCCTCCTCTTCTTTGATACGAGCTTGCTTGCGCTGTTCCATGTATTCCTCCCACATGGCCTGCTCTTCTTCCTTCTTCTTGCGCATTTTCTCGTCATATTCGGCCACGTCAGCACTCATACTGCTGGCTGAATTGGACACCACTAGAGTCGAAATTTTGAATTATTTGATTGGATTCTGCCTGATTGAACAATTGGTGATCGATTTGTTGCTGCTTTGTTACACTATCGATGTGGTTGAAGATCGTTCGGTTGGATTTGATCCCCAATGGGCTCACTAGCTGCCTAAAAGTCTCAAAAAGTGCTTAGATAAGTCACGTCAGTATAGATGCTGCCGTCGATGTTTAGGTCTCGATGTAGAGTTAAAGTAACAAATCCGTTCACCATAGCGTAGATAGTGTATTGTTGTTGTTGAATTATTGACAGAGCAAATGCAAAGTTCTAAAGATTGAACTCGCCCTCAGCGAATACATACAAGTCAAAATATGAGCTTTGATTACACAAGACCGTAGTAGAATCTAAAGAGATGCGCGAAAGTAAACTCTGACTGAAACTGATTCGTGCCTTTTTTGGGACATACGAGTTATGTTTGAATCCTTACTCTACTGAGATGAATGTTGTCCTTAACTACAGAGGCACACACCCAACGCACCCACATCGATCCTCGTTTATACGCGAGCAAGCAAGAAAGCACTTCATGTCGAGGCAAACTTTGGGTGTACATCTACATCATGGGGGATGTCGTAGGCCTCATTGAGTTAATGTGGCCTCGTATAAGTAGCTGTGCTTGTTTTCCCCACCGCTGATGTCTCTCGAGTGAATTTCAATTGATATCACAACTACTGCTTTGTTCAACACAGATAACTTTCAACTCGGTCGCTACGTCATTTGCTACAGAATACAAGCTAAACGGTCTCACACAATCTTCGCGGAGTACATACATTCACCGGTTACTCAACATTTTGTATGTCTGCATTGTGGATTCGTCTATTTATATTATGTTGTGTTAGCTGTAATGTTTTGATTTTATGTTTTACAATTCTTTGCAGTGTTGTGTGCAACGCTGCACTCATTGCGGACGCATGCTCGCCCTCCCTAGCCAGCTACCAGTAGTTAATTCTGCGTGTATGTGTGCGTGATTGTCATTGTTGTTGTTCGTTAGTGAGATAGTTCGCTAGTTTTCGCCGTGTTCTCTATCAAGTGCATGTGTAGCATTCAAACAGATCAAAGTAACGCCTATGTAATATTTAGCCAGAACGTGAGTTCGCCAAGCTAATAGCATGACAAAAGTCTAATGTGACCGAAACGACAGGCGTCGAAGCGTCTTATACTAACGGGCTTGTTGCACATTTCAAGTCTGTGACTGCGTGAGACAAGTGCCTTAACTTTGGCCAACTTTCTCCACTTATTGTGCCTGCTTAAACCAAAGTCAAGATGGTGTCTGCCTCAGTGAAAAATGCCGACACTAACGAAATAGCGAAGTTAGTGTAGTTACGCTTCCGCGAAGTATATACATAGATCAAGTAAACGACGTTCAAGGCTGCGGGCAACAGGCAACAACGACGACTACTAAACTAAAATAGTGTTGGAGAGAAAACAACGACGAGTGAGCGAGGTTTGTTTTTATTTTTATTGCCTAGATTTCAATATTTCACTTGCACTGCATTCAATGCCTCATCTAACGTTACGTTATGTAGTACGAGAAAGAAATTGAGAGTGGAGGGAGAGAGAGAAAGAGTGATCTCCCTTTTGCTTACTAGCTGGCTGGCTCATCGTCGTCTCACTGCGACAATGGCTGTGTGACCTGTGTATATGTGTGTAGTAATGATAATAATTACAACGAGTGAGATGCATCCGCGGTGAGACAGTTCCCACATCTAGAGATAGAGGCAGGAAGAATCATCTAAGAAAAGAATTCATCGGCGAATGGATTCTTCCTTGCAAATATGTTGTTCTGGCTAGTGCCGCCTTGGCTACTGCTCCTGGTAAGTTCGGCATGATTCTTGGTAAAGTTGAACAGGTTGTTGTCAGTCTTTTTATGATTGTTGATGTTGTTTCTAGCATTTGTGTTGTTCATGTTGCTGTTATTATTATTACTGATGTTACTGGATGAATTGGCTGATGTTAGAGCACTTTCAAACACACTAGATAGTACATCGATCTCATTGAACGCAGCGTATCGGTCAAATTCACCTGCCCATGATTGTTGTCGAGGAAGGTGTGTCGATTGTGATGTTGTGTTTGTTGTAGTTAGTGATGTCGATGGCATAGTTAGACCAAGCGACGACGACATCATGGTTGTATTGTTGGATGGCTTGTTGCGTTCGGATGATGAGTTACTGCCCAGGAATTCATCGATTTCGAACAAGTTTTCAAGTGGAGTCAGACGCTTAGTTTTGGGCGTTGTTTGCTGCGGTGTAACTGTCGTCCCTAATGGGACAGCATCGAAAGGGGCCATCTCAAAAGGTCCCAACTCAAAGGTGGCCGATGCCGTGGCTGCACCAGTGCCTGTTGTTGGCCAAAACGACGACGACAGGGACACCTGTGGTTGTGCTAATGGTACTGGAGGTGCTGGAATAGTTGGTGTTGGTGCAGGGATATCAAACAATAACGATGACAAATTGTCTGCACTATGCTCTGAGCTTGTGCTGCCGCCGGTGACACTCTTCGTCAATTGTGTTCCCGATGACAATTGTTGCTTCTGTTGTTTCTCTTGGTTTTTTCGCTGTAGGACGCAATCGAATAGATCACTAATGACTGACATTATCGTTGCGGCAGGACCCGCCGTTTTGAAGCAAATAAATTGATGCGTCTTGCTGGGGACACCGAACACATAACCAAACGTTCTACTGTCTTGGTCGTCCTTCGCGATATACGATATTTCCGGAACCTTGTGATGATGTAGAATCTCGTTGGTCTTTTCGTCATATACTTTGATACCGTCAAAGTTGATAGCGATTGTTATACGTCGTTTGTGTGAATTGGTACCCTTTATAATAGCTTTGAGCTTCATGATTGAATTTTGGCACATTTTGTCACCGCGCGCTTCAGGGACCAATTCCAATCCGATCAGTTTGGCCTTGAACACAACGCCGGTGCCCTCAAACTTGGTCATGTCTTTGCCGTCTTTGACATCTTGAGGCGAAGTTGATGATTTGTTTGCCATAGTTTAACAACAATAACTACTTATTCTTCTATCTCTTATCTTTGTGATATCGTTCCTGTTGCTGTCACACAACGGTGTTGTTGGTTATTGTGACTCAAAAATGGACCAGAAAGCAATTGCGGAAATCGACATTCGGCGACTAGGTGTTTGGGTGTGTGTGCGTGTGACGTTTTGTATGTCCTAGAGCTAGGTGTGTGTAACCTGCGCGCCAACTCTCTTTCGATAAGGCCTTCCAACGAGTTCACTCACGTAGAACGATTGATTGAAAAATCTAGTACCGTGTGGTTCACGTGGTCTCGACAACGTGAGGGGGGTATATCGGGATCGATTTCAAAGTTTGTTGTGTGTGTGTGTGTGTGTGTGTGTGTGCGTGCGCGCCAGCTAACTCACAGTGTGCTAATGTTGCATTATGTTTCATAACGTTGGTCCATGTGCTAACACGATGATGTTAGCACTGGACCATCTGAGATTCGATGTGCTTGTTGTGCATGAGTGGCCGTACACGATGTACCAAATCGAGCGAGACAACAATGAATCCGATGCGCGGTTTAAGTGTCAATACGCAAAGAATACACCCCTTGTGACGGAGTTCGCACGACATGTGGTCCTAGAATTGTTTATATTGTAATTGGCTGTTGGTGTTGGTAGAATGTTTGGGCTGCTTTGTGTTGATACGTTGAATAGGTATTTCCAAGGACATTCTTTCTAATTCATCGATGCTGCACCGTGCATTGAATCGATTGATGAATCGATGGTAATGTTGTCGTAACGACAGCAACAATAACAGAGCGTACCAATGACCAGATTAACGCTGCACTAATGTCTTGACCATTTCGTTGCGGATAAAGGGAATTAATGTTTTGCGTCTTCTCTCTTCAGCGGTTGCGTTTTCAGCGCCGATCAGCTGATGCTTTGAATATCTGCAGGAACTGTGATTGAAGCCGTACCTGATTGACTGACTGGTCTTCATCAAATGATGAATGAATTCCGAATTATTCCGATCGAGCACAAACTCAAAATGAGGGAAAGTTATCACTTTATTGAAGAGAACCAATAAAAGAACAGTTATCTTTCACTTCAAGTGATCCTCCTTAGACACATTCCAAGAAAGATAATCAATTCGTTTGCCTGTCATTAATATTACAAATTAGTAACACATAAGAAATTCATTATTTGTTGAAGCTAAATTATTATTTATGACAACACAATGATTTCTGTAATTTATATGAGCAAATGTCACGACAATTTTCCTTTTGTATAAAGTGGCTAAATTGACCTCTCGCACTTATTTCTTACACTGTAAACTGTTGAGTCTACGGGCAAGCAGCAGATATTTACCGGATTAATACTCTTCAAAACTACGGATTCAAGATCTTCACTGTTTATTATCATTTAATATTTCATTACTTTTTTAGTTGATTATGTCGGCGGAAACACAACGGGAGAGTGTCAACAAAGTGATTGTTGATACCGGCAACATACTAGTTAATGATGACATAAGGGGGAAAATCTACAATACTTCTACGGATGAATTGATTGGAAGTGTATCTTGGACGCTAAAAAATGCTGTGACCAATGTACCCAGTGACTCAACAAACCACACAGAGCGTCTGCAATTAACATCCCGGTTCAAATCAAAAGCAAAATATGTGAATGAAACCACTAAAATCAACTGTAAACTATTTTCTTTCGACAACACCAGCTGTTGTGTCTTACACGAAGCGGTTAATGCTGTATTCCGGTCATTAGAGTGCAACCAAATTGACCAATTGATTGTGTGTCCATCATTTGAGGAGAAAATTAAAAGAGAACAAAATGATGACACAAATCAGATTGTTCATCCCGGAATCATGAAAGTTTGGAAGTGTGCCGAGAAAATGGTTAACGAAGATAAGGTTAAAAGTCTCGGTGTCAGCGATTTTGATCTAGCACCACTGCAGTATTTGTTAGCTCATAGTCAGATAAAGCCATCGCTTAATCAGATCAGCAATCATCTGTGTTGCTCGATACCTGCCGAATTGTCGAACTTTGCATCCGAAAAATCAATACATCTACTAACACATAATGATAAGAAAGGTAATCTAACACTTCAACCACAACTAACTGATTGGCTGTTCTATTTTAATTACTATCATCTTTGAGATTCCTGTCTAATGGAACTTTCATCACTCTTTTTCTTCCTCGATAAATCAGTCCTGCTTGATACGTCCGATCTTAAAGTACTATGCTCTTATTTGGAGCGTTACCTGGAGGAGAATTATTCCATTTCGACATCTTTGCCGGCAACTGTTGAATGGATCATCAGGTATACTGTGCAAACAACCAGTACTGCTGTAGTTGATATCAAAGGCTACATTGTATCTTTCAAGCGTAAAGTGTAGATTTCCATTTGCTCATTAAGAGTGTGCACACGATTGGCGAACATTATTATCTTTATTCCGGTGCTCAATGCAATACAATGAGTTGGCCATGAATGTTTCAGCTGACCAATGATTCGAGTCATTTACGACATTAAAACTTTGCATCTTGAAATGTTTGATCATTTCAGACGAAACTTTTACTTGGCAAGTCGTCTGTTTTAACAATCAGTTTTTTAAACAAAAAAGTTGTCGTCAGCAGGATCTCAGCATTAAGCTAAGTTCTATTATGTAAAAACTTGGTGATTGGCCTTGTTTGTGATTAGGAGAGTATCACGCTTCATTCTAACAACATTACACTATGTTACATTCATGCAGCATCTAATAAGCTTCGTATGAGATGACCTCAATCTTACTCACTCACTTGTTTGTATGGCTAATAAGCACAAGAGAGAAAAACAAGAGTCGAGTCAAGACGAGAAAGCAGAGATAGTTCTTACATCATGAGTCATTTCATTATCATTAAGCGACGGCTACATGTTTCTTCCACCACTAACTGTTGCACATGATGATTCCGCACAAATAAACAATTGTAGTGACTTACAGAGCAATGTCGGTCATAGGACGGGTAAAGTGTCGACGCTCGTTGCTGTGCCAATGTTGCTCGCCCGATGATCTCTCCCTGTGAGTTGTGCCAGAGTGCCACAGAATCAAACCTCATCCACAACGAAACCATCCCACCACCAACAACAACGACAACAGGATGCCTGTGGTTTCGCCGGCCAGTTGTGATTTGTTGCGAGCTGCTTCATTTGAGTGTAAATGAAAGCGGCAAGTATTTGTTAGTTGCTAGCAAAATAAAAAACCCGGCGCCGGCCTGAATGCATAAGCCCGTTAGCACCTGTTCGTGCTCGACGGCTAACTGTCAGTGAGACTGCCTATGTGTCGAGCTAGAGTGGACGCAACCTCGTAAGATCGAGCTCTCAAGAAAGACAAGAATGAAATGAATTGGCACACTCACACACAGTGCGTTGTTGTAATGTGGCTAACCATAGCCATCTACCCTGACAAGCTGATGCAAGTTGCACTCCACACACATAACGAAACGAACAGAGTGAGAGACTAATGATAGACTCACCTTTATTTTCTTTCTCTCGCTTGCTCGCTACAACAGCTAAAAGCTCACAACGATGTCGGAGCAAAGGAGAACTCCGTCGAGAGATTAACGGACCAGGATCCTGGCAACTAGTAGCTGGCATGAAAGTTGCTCTTCGCTAACACAATTTTACTATTTCGAGTGAATTTTTCTCGGTCAACTTTGAGATGCTTAGGCTTTGGTTAGGTTGAGCTCAGGTTCGGGCTAAAGCTTGCTTCTGAGATGGGTCGAGTCGAGTCGGTGCCGAAGAGAGTGGCTAGTAGATTTTCCAAGTGTGTGCGTGTGTCTGTGTGCAAGTGAGTATCATTGTTTTTCTTCACGCCGCTTTCTCACAAGTTCTGTGCCACTCAACTCAAATCAAAATCAATCGTCGTCGACGAAACACTCAACGAACAAATAGTTCTCATCACTCTCTAATTTTTTTCTGTTGATAATAGCGACATTAGTAGCAACCGCAACAGGATAGCAGTTGGAACATACACTTAGTCCAGAGTCGAAAGTATTTATAATAACAAACCCCACAGAAACATAGAATCACACAAGATGGATAGACGATTCTCATATTTCGTAAGTTTTCTTTTCTAAATGATGCTTCTTTCAGTGTGTCGTGTGTGTGTGTGTGTGTGACAAACTCGCAAAAACACAAAGTTGCACAAAGCCGGTAATCTAATCGTCAAAATTGATATTGTTTTATATGCCTTTCCATTATATTAGTGTTTTTTAATAATATTATTAGCCATAAGTGTGAGCCATGCAAGCAAACAGCAGAGCGCCTCCGACGAGGCGCCCTCGTGGTTAGCGTTACAACGTGAGCGAGGCGTCTTTGTTCGCACACTCTCCAAACGGAGCTTGGGTGATGTAATGGAAAAAGTCAAAAACAAGATTTTTGGGTCGCGCAAACAAAGCAACAGTAACTCGGCCAACAATCAACAACAAGTGAACCAAATGTCGGCTTCGGGATCGCAATACAATCCGTATGCTTCGTTACAGGGATACAATTGGGGCACCCTTCCGGCCAGCTCATTGTATAAACAGGGCAATGGATATAATCCAACGATGCCACAATACTCGCCATCATCGATGTTGGGCGCCTCGTTTGACACGTCGTCGTTATCCGCATTGACCAATGGCATGTCACAGAATTCGCCTATCAATTCGCCGAGCCAACAATCACAGCATTCGGGTCTATTGTCATCAGCATCGCAGCTCATTAGTCAATATTTGTCACCGTCGGCATCCAGCGGCACTGCATCGTCAGGCTCCAATGGCGGCCAATCATTCATGAGCGGCTACAATTATGGCACGCCTCAATCAGCACAATCACAGGTAGCACAATCATCTCAGGGATCTCAAGGCCAACAAGCGCCAGCAATATCGTCAAGCTATAACGATTTCTCTCAAATGCTTGACTCCATGGTAGCAGCCAGCGGTGTTGGCCAACGTGGTCAACCATCAATACAGCAATTTTTGTCTCCCAGCGTCCCTAGCGGCAACTCCATGTCATTGTCGACAGGCGGACTCATGACTGCCGATCATGACATGTCATCATCGAATATGGTGCCAACATACATGTCGAGCACATCGTCACAAGGTGCTCAACAATCGTCGGGTCCGTCAGCGGTGGGTGTGCTACCACAACAACAGCAAGCAGCCGCCATCGCTAACAATCAGCAAGCGCAACAAAAGTCATCCATGGTCTCATTGGCCGAACAACTAGCACCCGGTGCTCAATATAACAAACTAATCTCGTTCCCGTTCAGCTTGGGCCCATCCGACGACAAAGATGGCCGCTTGAGATTGCATATTCCCTACATGAAGCAACATGTTAAGCGCATGTCGAGCAGTGCCGACACTCAACCGATTGTTGCCTCAGTGCCATCTCAGCAGCAACCGCAACAGCAATCACAACAACAACAATCATCACCAATCCAACAACAGACGAGCAACACATCCGGATTGAGCAACAAAACAACAGTCTAAAAAAGACACAGACAATGAAGGACAGCAACGGCATAACGATGGACTACTCAAGTTCAATTATGTTTATTGTTACTCTGTTCTGCGTGTAATTAGTAATTACTATTCTGTTCGTGTCTCTGGTGTATACTGTTTGTGTGGTTCGAAGAAGAAGAAGAAGGAAAAGACGACTGACAAATCAGATACGCCTGAGAATCAGATTCCGGTTTTAATTAATAATCTAATTGAGGAAACGACCAAACAAATTGCGCCTGCTCTTTTTTCTGTCTGATTGATTGATTTTCTTTACAAACACACTTCTCCTCCTCGTTTCGTCTTCCATCTTGTTATTCAAGTGCAAGTCTGCTCAATCTCGGCTCTGATAGTCTCAGTCAATAGTAGTATTGCTTGTGGTGGCGCCCTCTAATTTGTTGTTTTTGTATTTAACCAAAAGATACATTACAATCCGCAGACACACATTCGGCTTGCTGTATGTTGGGATTTGTCATTACATGTTATGCTTGATGCTTGTAAAATAAATAAGTGTTGTGTAAAAACTTCTCCCTCGATATCCGATGTTCCTTTTTCGCTTTCGATTAGGGAATGTCGCCGATAATGATAATCATTATTATGCTCTTTCTTTACACATCTCTTAATAATAAAAATCATCACACCCATTGTGAACAACTCAACATTGACACCCATTGTTTTGGGGCATCGGGTTGTCTGTGAGGCGTGTGCCTCGGTTCTGGTCCATGCTCGATGGGTCGGCGTCTAAGCTTTCGGACATTTTGTCACAGATAATGTCAACCAATCTCTCAAAGACATTGCTGACATTGATGTTCTCTTTGGCAGACGTTTCGAAAAACTCCAATCCAAGCTGATCGGCCAATTGTTTGCCCCGATCGAATGACACCACACGCTCGTCTTCCATGTCGGATTTGTTGCCCACTAGAATGACTTGCGCATTGTCCCAGGAGTACGTCTTAATTTGAGTGACCCAATCTTGGACACTATTGAAAGATTCTTCGTTTGTCACGTCGTACATTAAAATGAAACCCATGGCGCCGCGATAATATGCCGTCGTGATGGTTCGATACCTTTCCTGACCCGCCGTGTCCCATATTTGTAGCTTGACCCGCTTGTTACGCCTATGAACGGTTTTGACTTTGAAATCTATGCCCACAGTGCCTGTTAATAAATGAAAGATGAAGAAGAATGGTGCAAAAATAAGATAAGAGGGTTAGCATCAAATAATATCGGTATCATTGTTGTCTTAATCATTGATCTAAAATACTCACTGACGAATGCTGAAGTAAACGAGTCGTCGGCATAACGAAACAAAAACGATGTTTTACCAACGCTACTGTTGCCAATTATGAGAATCTTAAACATGTAATCAAAATTTTGATCCGTGGTGTCTTTTTGAGCCCACTGGCCCGTGCTCGATTGCATGCTTGCTTGGTTGATTGGGCGCGCTCTGATTGTTTTTTGATTATGATAGAAATTAATCGATCTATCTGAATATAGGATTTAAGGGGTCACAATATGTGTGAGACAGAGTTATTAAGTTATCGTCTATTGATTATTTCCAACGATCACTCGACGTACACAAACTAACGAACGAACAGAGACCACCAATATTGTTGATGAATAATGATTGGTACGTTAATTGTGTGTCGGTCGTGGTTATAGTTTGTCGGTGCACTATTGGTAATGCACAGCAGCTATTGGTAATGCAGCTTCGGCGTGGAGTCAAAATAACCAGATCTTTTCTGTGTGTGCGAGTGTATGTATGTGTCTGTCGATGGATGATCACGACAACGACAGCAGCAGCAGTTTATCCAGGTAGCAGCTTGCTTTTTGGAATTGTTATTATTACTATTTTTTTTAATGTGCTATAGAATTCGGCCTGCAGTGTTTCACAGCGTTGTTGCTGTTGTGCACTGTGCTGAGTGCTTATCGGACAACTCGTGTCTGTGTGTCGCTCTCCTATGATTAGACACTTGATACTAATGTGAGTAATAATTGAATATTGAAAATAGTGATGCAAATTTACAGCGAAAAATGATGCAATGGTGCGATGGATGCAAAGGCATCGGCTCAATCGTGTGTCGTCTTCGTCGTACGTGTCAATAGATTCTCGGCAGTTGTAGTTGATTTCTATTCTGCTAGTTGTTTTCGCTGCTGCTTGTTGTCAAGATACACACTTGTAGTAATATTGCGTGAGTGAGTGTGTCAGTACGTGCACGCTTATTGAATGGGTGCGTGTGTATGTATATGAATGCTACTGCACAGTGTCAGTGGGCCCAGCTAAGACTTTGTTCGCTGTACAATGCACACTGCTGTCGAAGCAGGAGCGCACGTACACACAAGAACTTACGTTGACCCACTGACGTGTGCGCACTGGAAGGCGCGTGGAGCACTCGACAGTTCTCACTTTGTTGGCCTCAATGTTAGAGAGCAGATGCTTACAGGACACACACACACACACACACAGTTCGATGTGCGTCACTTTCTCTCTTTGCTTGCCCGGCATTTGTACGCTTGCTTCCCATGTGTTTGTGTGTTTAACTGTTTGTACGTGTGTGAGTGCATGTGTTTGTGTGCATGTATGAGTGTGTGTGTGTGTGTGTGTGTGTGTACCTCACTCGTTCGTCAGTGGGCGTACGGTCAGCACACGCATTCACACACACGGACACACACACTCACATTCACATTCACACATGTTCACCATGAAGTGCTCATCGTGTGCTAACAAGCCCTATCATTATTACCTTGTTAAACATGAACTTTGAACAATAATTGTGCGCTCGGCGCATGGCATACGAAATGCGCCTTGCCGATAATTGATGGATGTCAATTGTCACAATAAACCTTGCTCTTCATGCTGTAAGAGCAAGTGGAGTTCATTTTGAGTATGCTATCGTGTTCAATGTGAACACGTATTTTTGCCCGCATGTTGTCGCTCAAACTTCGAAGCATGCGCGCCGTTTGTGCTGGCTTCAGAAACGAAACCAGATCGCCGTAGCGCTTTTACTAACATCAAATACTCTATTCATCACTGTATTGTGCTTTATACGTTAACATTAACCAGCTGTATTGTTTGCATGAGCATCAAATCTGTGCATTTGTGTGTCTGTCACTTGCCGTCAATTACGTGTTTCTATTGTCATTAGTAGGTAGGTAGCAATGCTAGCTTGCTTGCTTTCACCACTTTGCGATTGAAAGAAACCGTTGCATCAGACGAACGTTCCCTGATATTATTACAGAACAGAGACAATACCAGACTGGTGTATATGAGGCAAAATCTCGTTTCATAACTCAATCTGCTTTCAATGGCAAATCAAATTTCTAGTTGATCTATGAGCGCTCCTGAGATGCTCAGTCAACACAGCTGATTTCAACGTTGATTTCGGTGAGATTTAGGAGTCGTATAGAGTTTTGATTAATCTCTTTATCTCTTCTCCAACAGAATTAATGATGATGTACAGTTTTGCACATTGTTTAGCTCCACACAATAAGGTTAGTTTCAAGTCAACATTTAAAGAGATCAATTTTCAAACAGCTTTGCCATCGGACAAAAGTTTTCCCAATTCTCAGGGCACCTAATTCACATAGAGATAATTAGATATCACGGTTTTGTTCAAAAGTTAGTTGTGCAAAACTGTGCACACTTGAAACGGATGCCGCTGCCGGCCCGTCATACGTCTGCTCGTTACTCACGTGCCAGACTGGTGCA
The DNA here is from genome assembly GCA_019968535.1 of Fragariocoptes setiger. NCBI lineage: Eukaryota > Metazoa > Arthropoda > Arachnida > Trombidiformes > Phytoptidae > Fragariocoptes > Fragariocoptes setiger. The sequence goes on along the minus strand of JAIFTH010000554.1, from coordinate 5,891 downwards.
TCGAGCGCCATCTAGCGTTGCTAGTGCGACGTTCGCCGGCAGAGTTCGCTCGCTTGATGTTCGCTCGTTCGTTCTTGTAGAACACACAACGTGTGTTCGCGTTCGTCACGATCATCGGTTCGGTGAAATTTTCCATTCACCGAAATGAAATGAGCGATGATTCTCATCATATCATCACCTATTATTGGATTTATGTCCACAATCATACTGTCCATTTATTATTTACCTGATCACCACTAATTATCTATTGCTCAACATTCGTATGCAACACCTGTAACATACATCATTTTTATCACCATCATATCACAGGATTTTATCACATCTGAGAACGAAGAAGGGAGTGAGAGAAAGATAGAGGTAGAGGGGAAAGCAAAGAGTTGGCTCAATTTTGATCCCTAGCACGACTCGGCACTATTCGTTGCAGCTTGTGATGACAATTGCAACGATGAGTGTTTTATTTATGTCATATGAGGCAAAGAGAAGAGACATACCATCGATTGGAATCAATTAGTTTTCGCGTGCAACGCTTGTTGGATGCAGCAGGATTCAATTGATTTGCGCCATATCGTGATACAATATATATTATAAAGCATATATCTATATATGATCAAGCAGAGCCCGGGAATCAAAACAACAAAAACAACCAGTTGATATAATAATAGCGACGACAATAACAACAATAACGACCAGGAGCATCACTATCTCTGGCACTATTCTTTCAAGGGCCACAAACTCCGAAACGGCTTACTTAACACACCTAATAATAATAACAGCAACAACCTCATCGAATATTGTTCACATGCAAACCCTTTAATACACACACAATCACAGCAGTACTACATACGGTATTGTGATGTGTGCAATTGCTAAAGCGTCAAACACATCTATTATTATCGGTCGGTTATCCTCTTTCTCTCGACTCTTGATTTTCGGTTACAGAAAACATTGATACACACGCGCATACAGCCAGCAATCCAGACAGACACCACTCCCCTATCACGTTTTCCCCCTATCAAATCATTCACGAGCCACTCAGACTGAGTGAGTCACTTAGATTAGCACTATTAACAATTTCGTCAGTCAATGCAAGCGAACAAGCTAGCGAGAGCAACCACCACCAGAGCTACAATTGCCTAGGACTAAGCAGCACACACTAATGCAGTCTGCTAACCAGTCACCAATCAGGCTCAAACTCGGTTAGCAGTGCCCGCAAATATTGTCAACCGCACTTGTCGCAGGCGGCGCACGCACCAAGCACACGCTATTTGTGTGAAGTGTGGAGGGATACGCGTAGAGGATCTTCATCGCTACCAAGATCAGTGCAACTTGCAGAGATGCTCGGCGTCGTTGCGATTATGTGAATGTGCAAAGTACAAACACTCTCGTGATCAATGATTGCCACCAACAACATAACCTCATCGAACCAAAAAACAAGTAATCTCCTTTCACGTGAGACACGCAATCAAGGTGCTATGTTCCGTTGTGCCATGATTCAGACAGTAATTGAATAATCCTTGTTTAGGAAACGGTTCGGCATTATAAATAATCATTGCAACCAAATATTTACATCACTAATTTGGTCACCAAACGACGACACACCAATTAATTGACCGTGACACTAAAACATTAACCGAGGTAGAACTTGCTATCTTGATCATGAATTTTCCGTTAATTTGTCTCACAGCAGAACACTTTTTCACTTGTTGATACACCAGGCAACCCTATTATTATTATCATTATTATTGTTGAACTTTCAACCTGCAGTCGTTCATTATTTTATAATCAATAATCAACCTGTCAGATTTTGTCACGACTAAAACTCGATATTTAATGCACCAAGTGCGTCAAAAGTATGATAACAAGTGATAACAAAATCTAGTTGATAAGAAACAAGCACACACTCACACAGACGCCCGGATCGGATAACGATAGGACATAGGTTGGAAACAAAAGCATCTCTTCTTTGCCTCAAGACCGTTTCGGGTGTATGAATTATCATTGATGCAAAATTACAAACCGGGTTCTTAGATGAAACTCTCATATCCGTGATACACATACCTAAATGATTTTCTTACCTTGATATATAGAAGCGATTTGAGCGAAGCCTTTAAAATTCATCGTGTTAACTAGCGCATCCAATCAAGAACGATTTGGCTCCAATTTCATCTTAACATAACACCAAATTATATAATTCTCTGAGATTAAGATGAAGAAGGTCTGTACAATATCAAAGACACCAAGCAATTTGGGTTCACTCACCCCAAGCCCCACGTCTTGCTCTTACCCAACGTCTTATTTAAGCGATGAGCAAATGAGCAAAATTAACTCACTGGTCGTAAGTAAATAATAGATAGCCCCAAAACAGTCGAACTTTTCAAGTTGTGATCATAACCTAGATCGTGTTTTTTGATGAATACCGCAAAACACTCCTGGTATGACCAAATTATCTCTCCAGCGCGAAATTGAAAAACTCTCGGATGTAGAGAAGCTCTTGTTGTATTTGCAATTACCTGGAGGGACACCCGGCGACTCTGAAGGTTCGTTGAGACCATTTCGCTTGGTCTACTAGACCTAGACCAGTCGTTGTATCTTTTGTTTGTGTGACAATCACATCAACTTTTTCGAGCATTTCTCCATTTCTCTTCTTTTCCATAGTGAGCCGTAATAAGACCAAATCAGGGGCCAGTCCGTTTAGCAAAAAAGCCGACAGAGAAATCACGCAAACCTACACGTGGATTTTGAGTCACCTGGAGGAAGACTCGAACGTTTCTTTACCTAAACAGGAAGTTTATGATGAGTATAGAGCATTCTGTATCGATCATAACTTGGAGCCACTATGTGTAGCCGATTTTGGGAAAGCAATGAAGCATGCGTTTCCAAAAGTGAAACCTCGAAGATTGGGACAGAGAGGAAACTCTCGCTACTGTTATAGTGGTCTGAGAAAGAAATTTCGCGTTCATCCACCGACCTTACCGGATATTAGTGAAGCCTCTTCTCTGTCTAGTTTTGGAAATAACGCGGCAGATTCAAGCAACGGTGATGGTTCAGGAATGTCTGTAGTGATCAGCTCGAATCCATCTGAATCATCGGTTTCTCCCACGGAAATGGGCAACATGAATAAACAAGATGAGATTAATATAATGGATGAGCGTCTGGATTGTGCCCAAACTGGCATCAGTAACAGCAGCATGTCCGAGAACCTGCACAATACCTCTGCAAGTGTTACTCACAATTTCATAGATAGCCATTCGAATGACAGCACCTGCGACATTGCTCTGTCAGAGCATCGAATATTGTCTATGTCATTAACAGAGATCGCTCAACAGAATACACTTCCTCTTCAGACCTTAAGCAGCAAGAATGACAACACCAACGATCAAAATCAATCAAAAAGACGCAAAAGATCGGTATCACAGAGAAAAACCTCGGTGGATGTTCAAGTGAAAAGATCGCCAGAGTCCTGCCCCTCAAATCTATCTAGCAATGTGCAAATGTTGCCACCAGAACAAAATCAAACAATGCCCCTTGACAGCATCGAGCCAACATTTTGTATTTCAAATGACTGTTCACGAGCCGTGAATCAAATCATTAGGATGCAGCCGAATTTCAAAAGACCAACAGTCGCCTGTGACCCAACTGTCGACGGATTCTGTGAGGTTCCCGCAAGTGAGGATTCTTATTTGCGAGCGCCAACTGATCCAACTGGAACTACGGCAACTGCATCAATAATAAGTCACGTTCCATCAGATAGTTCGGCCGCGTTGGGAACTCAAGTCTCGGTTAGCGAGGCAGACTCAGTGGTCACGAATCCTACAGACCATCACATTAATGGCCAGCGTCATTTGATCGTACAACCTCGTTCAGAAGTTGTTAAGAACGTTAGCTCATATGCTCATTCCAATCATCAGGTGTTACGCCAACCTGCCTTCACTGACCCTCGTTTATCTCATCATTTGTCGCAGATGGGTTCTTTGGCCCCAACATCACGTTACTCAACAATTCAGTCAGCGTCCAATTTTAAGTGTTCATCATTTAATGGTGCTTTGCTTGAAACGACGTACGCGTCAACTCATCAGGACCTGGCCCATCGGGTACAATCAGAATCCTTGCAACCGGAACGTACGACCCAATATGATAATATTTATAGTTCGAATGGAATAATCCAACAAGTTCAACCAGACGACATGGTGCCTACATCTTCAGCTTCTATGCCTATTATTGCTTACGGGGCCCCACAATCCATGTCTTCTCCAAATAATGTCGCAGTTCAAGATTTCCAGCAATTTCATCACAACAATTCTCACATGAACAGCATGTGCAGTCCATTCGTGTCTCCAAGGTCGTCGCCCAACCCTTTCATGGCCTATAATCAACTTGATTGGGATGATAACTATAATGATTGATTCTACGTTCAAAAAGCTATCTCTAATTTAACTTATCACATGAATTGTGACATAACTCCGGTGAGAGTGTGATTGCAACCAGAGGCAAACCAAGCCTCCCTCCATATGATTGCTAGATACTTTGCCTTTCGAAACAACTAACATGAAAATGAACTCAGGAAGATTACTACGACTAGGATTTTAACTACTACTAGGAATTTTCAAATTTGGCTCAATAGCCCGTCGACAGTTGTCAACTTGTGTAAGCTAATCAGCCTCTAGAAAACAAAGTTGATATATCATCGCTCTTTGTGTTTGTTTATTACTAGTTCACTTTATGATTCAATAATCAAACAATCAATCATGGAGAAGGTCGGTAGTGTTAGGCGGCAAGGTAGATCAATTGAACAGATAATAGATAGAGTCGGCATGTACTATTTAGTTCTTTCGACTTGCACACACCAATTGCCCTGGTCGTAATAGGATCTTGTTATTGCCATACCGGGCAAACATCTGATCATACTTTCTAATTCATCCTCACGAAATACGTGATAGTAGCGTAGAAAAGTGCTTTGTCCAGCTGCGGACTCACTCGACTTTGAGCTAGATGCTTTACTTATGAGTTGTTTCGATTTGGTCGTGAACGGAACAAGTACATCTTGTTGCATGAATTTCGTTCTATTCTTATGGACCGGTAAGGTTCTCGATGCATTGCTCTCATTTTCGCCATTGATACAGACTTGGCGAATGTCACTCGGATCCGCTTTGGACATCAGCTTTAAGTACTTATTTGGCATGCCAGCGTCTTGCTCGAACGACCACACGTATATCAATGCTTTTCCGCCAATCACGAGTAGATTCAATAGTCTTTCCAAGCACTTTGTTCGTCGCTCGTGACTCGCCAGATGATGCAATGCAGCGATACAAATAACACAGTCAAATGAATTGTCTCTGAATGGAGGGAAAAGCATGTCGCAAGCAACTATGTGATGACCTTGAGTGTTGCATATTTTGAGTAATTCAAGGCTGGAATCACAACCTATCGTGTATGTCTGTTCATTTGAGCCGAGATATTTGCCGTTGCCACAGCCGACGTCAAGAACAAGAGATGTCGGAGCTAATGATTGAATAAATGCATGTACTTTTGGCCATCTGCCGTATCGGGTGGCACTGAAGTCACTCGCTATGCTCTCGTAAACATTCCTCACGTAATCTCTTTCGAGCCTCACCTCGAAATTAGTTCCAAGCTGAGGCTTAGAGGAACAATTAGTACTCATCTGGAATATAATCAATGATAATTATGATGCCTTGAGGTTGAATTGAAAATGTTTGAATCTAGAGTTCTAAAGGGTGACAGGATTCCAGTTGGTTTGGAAAAAAAGAAAAGTTGATCATGTGACGCTGTGCACTTGAATGGGACAGTGTGTAGATTGAAATGAACGCTTTTTCCAAACGCGCCGATCTGCTGGAGTGTAGAATCTCATTTCAGGGCTTTTTCTGAATTGTTTT
>JAIFTH010000553.1:0-22967 GCA_019968535.1 Fragariocoptes setiger | reverse complement strand
ACACACACACACACACACACACACACACTCATCAAATCACAGCAGTCAGTTTGCGACGCTATTGACATTGTTTTGTTTGTTTATCCGTCCAATCCCGTTAAGTGTATCTGTGAGTTAATGTTCATCTACTTAATGAGTGTCCGTTGTCAGTGAATGTCCAGTTACAAGAGGAAATTTCCAAATGACCAAAATCAACAACAATTAAGCAACCGATCATTAGATGCGTAGTTTACGTCAAGATAAATTAATTTGAATTGAGGCTAAGCGTTAAAAAAAGTGTCCGGAGTGGCCAAAGTGATACAATAAGAGCGATAATAGTTGTCATAATTGGTGCTGTTTGTTCGTGCACAATCTCTCATGTATGCATTAGCTCACTAGTTGATTAGCCCACTGGCTCATCTGCTAATAGCGAAAAGGGCCGTAGAGTGAGAGATCGAAAGTTCTTTGCAAGAGCCAAATGAATTTTCTATTCAAAACATACGTTGACTACATAATAGTCAATGTCAGCTTACAACCTTATCTGCAACACTTACTTGCAACAAGAGAAAGAAAAAAAATCAGTCCACTCACGTGAAAAAAACATTCTGTCAACAGTTTAACTCACTCTCTTTACCTCTAATTGAGTAGTAGAAGTGTTTATCAGAGTGTGTGTCCTGCCACACAGCATCATCATTGAGATCAGTCAAGCAAGCAATTTCGGTGATTGTTGTCGGTGTCACAAAGATTAACAAGCGCTACAGGTGTGACAAAGTTAGCAGATGCTGTTAACGATTGTCATCGGCAGCCAAATCATCGAAGCAAACTCGAAAATAGAGACGAAGAAAAAGTAGAAGCAAGAATATCGACGAACAAGCAGGCAACTGTTCCGATAAACAAATTTTTCACATCTTTTTCCATCGACTATTGTTGCAATCATTTCGATATCGATCTATGAGTTGCTCAATTGTTTCGAATCAGTCATATTCGTTAAAAGAAAACACCGAGAATAGATCAGTGTCTCCAATAAAATACACATACACACACAACGACGGAATAATACTCAACAAATTCGTAGAAGAGTGAGCGAGAATCAACGATAGTTCAAAGAGAAAGAGTCAATACAACTGACAATACAGAAGGAAAAATGGCTAAAAAGTTGAAGCGATTCCATATTGTGCTCGACGACGAGAGTTTACTCTACTTTCCAGGCTCGTTTTTAACAGGCAAAGTGTTGCTGGAGCTGGAAGACGAAACGCCAGCGCTGGGATTATATTTTCACATCATAGGCGAAGGTGTGGTGCGATTCACACATCACGGCAAAGTTGTCGCTAGCGACAAGGAGAATTACATTGATTTTCGTATGAAATTATTAGGTGACACAATCAGTGCCAATAGCAATTTGATGACAGCCGACGATACGCATGGCAAAGGAGACAATTCGTTGGACAATTCCTCGGATCATGACAGTTTAACGAGCGATGACCAGCTAACCGGTCATCGTGGTCGACGCCATGAGCCAAAGATTTTGATTTTGTCGGCCGGCATTCACACGTTCCCGTTCAAGCTTGGTTTACCGCTCGGTCTGCCGTCCACCTTCTTGGGCCTGCACGGTTGGGTGCAATATTTTTGTCGTGCCATCCTCAAGGAGCCCTCCGGGCTGGTGCACAAAAATCAACAGGTGTTCATCATCATGAACCCAATCGATCTCAACGTTGAGCCGTCCATATTGCAGCAGCCGTTCTATTGTGAAGCCGAGGAGAAGATCGGCAACAATTGCTCCTCGTCGGGCCTCATCTCGTGCCGTGTCCGCCTCGATCGGGGCGGCTTCGTGCCCGGCGAGAGTATCATCATATCGGCCAACATCGAGAACGCCAGTCGGCTGGCCATCAAGAAAACGCGAGCCGTGCTCGCCGAAACTGTGCAGTACGCGGCCCAATCTAAGATTATCCAGACGGAGACACGCGAGTTAGCCTCAACGGAGCGCGGAAAAATTCCGCCCCGCTCGTCGGACGTGTGGAAAAAGGAACTGCTGCTGATACCGGCGCTGCCGCCGACCAATTTGCGCGGCTGTCACCTGATGAAAGTCCAATACGACGTATTCTTTATCATTGTGGTGAAGAATCGCAAGAAACCAATTAAGTTGCAATTGCCGCTAGTGATGGCCACCTATCCGATTCGCAATCGAGACGGCACATTGAAACGGCGCACAAACACAGCCTATCCGTCCAATTTGCCCATGTTCAGGCCATGGATGGATACAAACTCAAACACCAATACTCTAAAATAACACATTCTCCATTATCACTGTAAATAATAGAATACACACACAAACTAACAATCAAATATACTAGTCAAATTGTACAAATACTACTACTGTTTAAATGTCATAGAATCAATAATGTAACAAATAATGTAATGAGACAGATATAAAACTCTGCTCAGCGTATTGCCAGATTGTTGTTTCAGTTTGTTGGCTAAACCCTCTACTTGAGGTGTTTAACCGACACTTCTCTTACTTGGTGTGAAATTCTAATGGCAAATCGTCCGCAAATAATGCATAATTCTCGTCTAGACTTCACTGAATTGCATCGAAGAGAAACAAAATGATGTCGCTTGAGATTCTCAGAACTTCTTTTGTTCTGTACAAAAACTTCATCATGAAATGCGAGTATCACATAGCTGAATGAAAAGAACAGTCTAAGCTGTAAATAGCGGTACCAATTTGTCTAATCGAGAACTACTGAAAGTCGCACATTGATTTACGACAATCTTGCTCGCAACGCTAAATAAAGATCAACTCGCCACAAGCTTCACTCAATCAATGAATATACCACACTATTGACCTGGAATCATTCACTGGAATATCCATTGTTCCGTATGGAGTAATGGTGACGAAACCTGTGCAAAAATCAACCAACAAACTCGAGTGCAGACGACGCGATTCATTGTTGAATGTTTGATTTAGAAGTCTCTCAAGTTTATTGTCCAGCTAACGAATACTTGACGTTCTCTGTGTGTATAGTTGTTTGCCAAAGCAAAGATATGTTGTACCATCATGTAGCGCGAAAAAGAAGAACGAGATTTGCAATGCGTTAGTAAAGTGTGTCAGGTAGATAATATTCATCTTCTTTTTCTTCATTTGATTTTGTATGCAATTGTTGTTGTTGTTGCTGGTGTTGATAGTTCTACTACTGGTCGTGCAAACTTACCAAAATAATGTTTCCCGTTCTTGTCGATGCAACGCCGAGTGCACTTGTAATAACATTTACCCCGACGACATCCAAGCATCTGGAATGTGCCACATCTCTCGCACTCATCCTTCTCTTTTGGCTTGCTATCGGAGCCGGCAACAAGTGTAGCGGTTGCAATTATTATGCAAAGCATCAACGATATTTGCAGTAATTGAGTTGATTTCATTATGGATGTATGCTAGCTGTTCAACACTTGATCCAAGCATTGATCCGGGAAGCCAAAATGCAAGAATACACAATGTCTATTGGTCAGCGTTTTCCAGAGGCGTTGCAATCGGTTTGCTATTGTTGGTTCGCTCTGTTACTATCTCGATTAGAGCACTTGAGATGTCTAACGTCTAACGAACGTCGGCAGCTCGATGAAACTCAACACAATTATTCACTATAGTTGTTCGCTGTTAGCTGTTTACAGTTTGTGATACCGTCATCAAATCGCGATGCAATCAAATTGCAAAGTTGACACACATCTTGAGCACTTTTGTGAGTTTATTGCGCAGTCTGTGCACCTGCAGAGTATGCCAACACGTTTGCAAATGCTAGTTTGAGGCGCCTCAATCTTGTCGCCAACAAATTGCCGAGCTGTTGAATTGTCGATAACAATCATGATTAGAGACGACGACAGTGCATGTGTGTGCAAGTGGCGCAACGAGTACACACTGTGAGCTGAGACGACGTTCGTGGTTGGTGAGACGACATGACAAAAAGACAACAGCAACAACAACAACAACAGCAACAGCACTAGCTAGGGTAGCAAGTAAGCAAGCAGACAGTCAAGTTTATTGAGCTTAAGCGATCGTTGTTTGTTGCACGACATGGCTTGTACAGTGTACACACAATGCATGTCGCCCAACACAAAAGAGCAGGTGCAAATCGAATCCCAATCAGGCATTGTACGTATCTGGCTAGATGCTAGCCGAAGGCCAAATTATACGCAGAGCAGCACTATTCTTGGCCACACTTCCACACTTGCTCTTGATATTTGGAACAAACACTACTGAATAAGCGTTATAAATGAATCTGTACTCGCAAGGATTTCCAACTAACATAACGAAAGAATTGTATTGTTTTTGTTATTTAGGCAGGGACTTACTAGCTCACTCAAGAATCGCTCGATTGGTCGTCCTGTTTTAAACAATAGCATGATTATTATCACATTGTATCTGCCTAGAATGAAAGTTTGGTGGAACATCGACACTTGTCACTATTGCAATTCTTGCAACTTATAAATAGGACAACCAAGTCAAGTATTAGTGAGCCACAGCATGGAATGGTAATGCATTGCGATTTGCAGAGATTATCGCGTTGTTGGTAATTATAAAAGCCAACAGCCGGGGTTTAAAACGGCTAAGTAGCCGAGTAGTAGTAGCCGACAATAATCATTGATACATCGAAATCAATCAATTTCGAATAGAGCAGGCGGCAGTTGCAGTGAGTGAGCTCAGGCTGCAGCAACAACGTGTAATGTAAATCCAACGCTTTGTTGCAACTACACTGAGGCGACCTCATGGGAACTGACTCTGTGCTAGAAGCACAACATTTGCTCATAGCCACAAGCGACATTCGAACAACGTGTCGCGCGCCTATTGAATATCATTCGACTATGTGCAACTTTTGGCCCCACAGTAATTCACACTGCCACCTCCTATAAGCTATTCACGGCCATGCTTGCTGGTAATGGTGTAAGTTTGGTGTCACAAAGCATAGGCAGGGTGTGACTATTTTTTTACCATTCTCTCATTACTGTTGGCGTTCAAATTTGCTGGCAACATGGTGTGTTCATGAGGCGCATCAATTGTGAATGTATTGTTTACGTGTACCGTGCACGTGAATTGAGTAGTTGTGTACTTTGTACGTGCACCGCGTGTGCGTGTGCGTGTGTGTGTGTGTGTGTGTGTATGTGTATGTGTGTCAGAATGGCAACAAATCGATTCATTTATCAGCCGCTTTTTGACCTCATCCGAGAGTTGTGCCATTCTCTCATGCACTGTGGCGTGTTGCTGTTGTTGTTGTTTAGTCTTTTGCACTGACTTATGCTTGTCTGATGATCTGGCCCCAACCGTGTGTTTATAGCACAGTGAACAACGAGCATCGAACGAACAAAGTTGTTTCAGTTACGGATCAATGGGCCCTGAATTGAATCGTCGCATCGTTCGCTATCGTTTAGCGAACGTTTCCTCGTGCCTAATGCTTTTGTTGTTGCTGTTGTCGGTGGTGCCATTGTTTCCATTGTTACTGTTGCCTTTTGTTGCCGTGCTACTCTAACGCTCCGTGTGCCACTCACTTAACCAACTGGATCGAATAGAATCAAATTGAATTCGATTCAACTGCAACCTAACGAAAATGACAACGTTCAAATAATGTTACCTTAGCTGTGTGCGTGAGTGTGCCGTGTGACTCATTGTTTTCGTCGTGGGCACTCACCTCTAGCTTCAAGCTTCTAGTGGATCGGATCGATTCGATTCCAATTGAATTGAATTGAACTCAACTCAACTCAATGGAATCAAATCGAGGGCCCGAGGTAAGAACGTAAAATAATTGATGAGTTGTGACATACACTCACAAACAACTCAATCGCTACACACATACACACTTATCTAGAGGATAAAATCGATAATATGATCCAATTCAATTCAATACGCTTTGATTTGATTTGATTTGATTCAATTTGGTTCAATTGACGGATTTTGTTAGCCACAAAACTTAATCGAGTTAGCAATTCAATCATTGTGTGCCGACAAACAGCTGCATTTGTCGTCAGGTCGATTGCTTGTTTGCTTTCTTGTTTGTTTGTTCTTTCATTCGTTCATTCGTTGGTGTTGTGATCAACCATGAAGTGTTTATTGGAATAGCAGCTCGTTAAGAGGCACACGAAAGGGTGTACCGATCTCGATTCTAATTTCGTTTGAAAAGCGCCAAACATTTAAGCAGCGTTGAAACATTGTGCCATTGCAATTGTTTCAGAGAAAGTCTAGTAAAAAAGTCAGACTTAAAAAATAGCCAGGCAATCGTTTCCTCATTGTCCTTGTTCTTTGACTGTAATCTTGTTGTTGATTGTATACACAATTGTGTCAATTGCTACTGTAATCGACAATCAAAAACTCTGCTCGTTTCCTTGGCTTGGCAACGTTTTCTACGGCGTCTGGTAGTTTTTTTTTCATTTCAAAATTCCAACTTGAACAAACGGATTGTTCACACACAACAATTGCAATTCGAATCGACATTGTTGACAACAATACTCTGTGTGTCTAAAAGAAACCACAAAACATTGTGAAAGAACAAATCTCAAACAAATCTTCAAACAGAATTCAAGTCGAAAGCAAGTCGCACAGTCGAATCAGGACACGTAACAATCTCACGTGATTAAAGGACAATTCTCACGTTATTGTTGCCACACACAACACTTACACTGTAATAGGCTTGGTCCCCTTAAGCAATGTCCTTAGCACCTCGTGTTATACTCGAGCTGTTTCGTCTTGTATCGTCTCGCCTTTTCTCGTCTCGCCTTGAATTACATAAGACCAGTGAGAGGTAACACGTGCGCGCGTGCCGCGTAATCCAAGCAAACACGCGCGCACATTAACGCTCAATTTGAGCCACTCACTGCAATCTCATTTGCTTGTTGGTCGGTCGACCGGCCGTCTGGCTGATTTGAAGCCTCGCTTGCTTGCTTACTTGATGGCTCTATAAACGTATAACATTCGTACATTACTAGTTATTGCACAAACAATGGCAGCAACAGACAAAATGGAAATAATTTAGCCTGCGTGTATCATTGAGTGCTGGCTTGTGTGCGAGAGAAGTACAAATATGAGCCAATTATGGCGCTGATTGGTGGCTCGCGTGTTTAATATGCACGCGTCCAATTGAATCAGTTGTTGTTATTGTTTTGTGTGTGTGTGTGCGGCAACAATCAAACTGGCTGTAACAAGCAAGCAAAGTAATTTTAGCAAAAATAATGTTCACCAACTCGTTACTTGATGAGCGATAATATTTCATTTATAATTGGATTCACAGCATAATCTCACAGTGATCTTAGTGTGCTATATGTACATCTAGACAGTGTCGCACGCTACACAACTCAACATATGTAGCGTTTATTAGCATAGATTACGATTGCAACATATAGCAAGAACGTTTATGAGGCGCACACGACACGCACGTAACGCTATGCACGTAAAATGTGACGACAATTGCCGACGAACGAATTGCTGCGCGAGAATTGTTTGCCAACAAGATTCACACACACACACACACTTTCATCACTTTTGTTCGAACTCTTGTTCCAATCAGTGATACTGATTGACGATTGAATTATTCATTGCGATGTTCATTCATTGTAGCAGTCACATTGTAGTGACTCGAGTGGATGCAATCGAGTTTCCCAACGAACGAACAGAGCGACAAACCATCACATTGGCGCGAACTGACAGCGGACACGTGCACGTGTTTGGGATTTGCGGTATCGCCAGTCGGTTTTCATTAATAATCGATCATTTCAATTATATTATTAGACAAGAATAGTCAGAGGAACTGTCGCTATAGTCAAGTTGTTGTTTTTGTTACTATCTCAAGCATTCAATTGCCAAGTGAGGCCAGAAGCGAGAGGCGAGCAGAAGATGAAACAACAGAAACGAAGAGAATGTGTGTGCGTGTGCGTGTACAACATCGTTATTGTTTCGTTGTAATAGTGGTAATCGATTGTTGTTGAAGTCGCACACTCCAACACAACCAATCAAAAGTATCGTTTCATTTTTATTTGGCTAAAGTTTCAGCCATTCTCATAGAATAACATTCAATGAGAATTCTCAATAGAATGATCGGATAGAATAATAGAACGTTTTCTGTGTGTGTGTGTGTGTGTGTGTCAGTCAAGACTAACAGTGATAACATTGCTAACAGTACAGAAGAGAACAGCAAATAAGATTGAAAGAACAAAGCGTGTTCGACACGTGCACATCGTTGTCGTCCTCATCGTCATTGTTGATACATGTAGATATTACATGTATGCTCTGTGTGATCACTAGAGCATTGCATAACAAATTGTGTAATAGAAAGAGCACTCTCAACGATGGTGCAGCGACACACAACAACAATAACCTTTGACGTTGTCGGTGTTGTTACACTCATACGACGATCAATTCATCGACGACGTAGCAATAGCAACGACAATGTCGCCAGACGCGTTGTTTTGAAGGCGTCACGCCCTGCAACGCACACAGCACGAGCATACAATTGCTTTCTATAACTATGGCTCAATAATAGCACTAACACTAAAGCTATAGTCATTGAGAGAATGGCATAGCTATGAGCTGTGAGCAAATCTAGCGAGATCGAATTACACAAACACACCGGGAGAACAATTATCGCGTGTGCACGTGTTATTTATGCTTCACCAGATGCTAAAGTACAAAGGTTTGCTTGATCACGTGCTCAGTTTGCTTGCAACTCGCGAGCTGTTTGCTAATGAAAATTTACACCGTGCCATGCACAACAATAGTGTAGTTAGCAATTCGATAATCACTTCAGTTTGGAGCTTGAGATTGAGCTCTCTCACTGGGGCCCGCGCCTCGTGACTACACACTTTTAGTCAGTTTAGTCAATTAAACCAGTTTAGTTAGTGAACTTCAACAACAAAGTATAGGTTACGCGCGCACTTTAATCTTGAAAATTTCAATTGAAATTCACACTCTATCATTCGAGAGTGTACACTATATTGGAGAAAAAACTGCTCAATTATTAGTAGTGCAGTTTCGATTCATCACAAAATGTGGAGCTTGCGATGCACAAAGTTCTTTCTCTGTGGCATTCTAAACAAACTGATCAGCGGCAACGGCAACAATAGGGTCTATGTGATCGATCAATAACATACAATCAATAGTAGTGTGCAGTATATTTACGCTCAACTTGATCCTTGACATCAAGTTATTTGAATCGTTCGTCGTTTGTCATTCGGCCTGCATTTCATTCACTTGCATTTTGTCTTCAATTTCACTTTAGAATTCTGTCATTACTGTTTTGCTATGACGCTTTCAGGCAAAGTTGTCGGCGATCCTCCATTCTGATTTGATGTCACAACAATATTTTTCGCTGAACATTAAAGACATCGTCACAATCTGTTGTTATGTTCTTCATGCTATTGCTAATCGATCGACGCTCAAACTCAATCCGATTTGGCTGTGTTGATTTGTGGGTCGAAAAGTCGATAATGATTGTGTTAGCACCATTATTATTATTATTATTAGGGTATTTATTTACCATTATGATTACGATTACTATCTCACCAGGGATTATCATTACATTTCACGTGATATTGTGCGCGCGTGTTCACGAAAGTTCATTCAAGTGTAAGTGCCAAACAGGAGCCGATCATGTAAATATCATTCTGTCGTGATTGTTGTTGTTATGACAAATTTCTACTTGCTTGCACATTCTTTTCACACATAACACAACACATCTCATCGCATTTCTCATCGATTTTTTTTCACCATTCGACTCGACTAGACTCGAATCAATTCAATTCGATCAACGTGTCTGTCACCTTCTTCTTCCTCCCCTCCTTATTCTCATTTTGTGACGGTTAAGGTTGCATTATGAAGCCGACCTTTTTTTGGCTTCACTATTTTGCTTGTCCACTTTTAGTTGTTGCTAGTGTCTTCACTGTAAACATTAGCAAAACATGTTATGTTCACGCTTCAATTGATCACCACAACAACATCAACACATGGGTGCCGGGCCGACGTAAATATAAACATCAATAGCAATAGCGACAATACTCTTAGCAACATAATAAGCAACGTATAATCAAACACGTGAAATATGAAAAGAATCACCAGCAACAACGTTAACACTAATCTGTTCCGATGTTAAATGTGTTCGTCATATATACTCATAATTCTCAAATACACAGACAGAGGTATCACACACAAACGCACAGAGAGCGAGAACGTGCACATTTGCCTCTGTTGAGTCCTTATTTTTCATGACTTATTTAAATGTTGGCCCCAAGATTGGCCAACACGTTGCAACACTGTTCTACCAGGCTGTCTAGCACAACGTGTGCCCGCTTATGCTGATCGCGCTTACATTTGTCGCATTTGTATATTCAGCTCAACTAAGATGATGTGAATTCAATTGATGTGTAATTCACACGTAGAAGTGTGTATTGATTATGCGCCATCACTGGCTCAATTGCTAGAGGTCAAAATGTAATACTACATTTTGTACTATGTGTACATGTACACATATAGTACATGTATGTTTGTCACTTGTACTATACACATACAATCGTATGTCACATGTGTGTGTGACTAAACAACACGCAAGCACAAAACAAAGTAACAATGCCGATGATAACTGAAATAATTGAATAAAAATAATGAAAAAAATTGATCCAATTGAATCACGTCGTCGAATAGACGACGTTGTGCTGTGAGCCCTCCGTTCGAGTGATAGTCGTGCTCTTGTGTGGTTCAGTCAAACACTTGATTCACAACACTTCATCGTTGTGCACCCATTGAACGTGTTAGAATATTATCATCATATCGAGAACTAGTTCAATATAGTCGTCAATGCAGTTGTAACAACCAGCTTCAACTACAAAGTTACAAGCAGCAAGAAGCAGCGTGTGAATAATGATGACTGAACGACGTCACAATTCAATTTGTCTGACAACGTGACTATCGAAATATCAATAACGATGTAGCAATAGTTTTTGGCCAAAATTTGCTGCCACTGTTGTTTGCTGGTGTGTGGTTCTTGTCGGTGCACGTACGACGAATCTGAACACGTGCGTGAATCGATTGATTGTCGGTATCGTCCGTCGGTGTCGGTGTAACTGTCGGTGCTATCGTTGCACTTTGAGCAAACAACATCAATAGCAATAGCATTAATAATAACAATCCGCAAGATACCTTGGCGCCGTTGCTGTTGTTGTGATTGTGCTTGTGAGTTCCTGTTACTTGCAGCTTCTCGTGAGTGCGTGCAGTGAGTAGGTGCGTACGTGTGGCCTCAATATAGCCGCAGTGCAGCGTGCACGTACTGCACGTAATGCAGGGCGCACATGAGCCAATAAAAGGCCCATTATAGGCATCCCTGTAGCACTTTGTCTCTGTGGCCGTCAGTGCAGGTGGGTCAGAGTGCCTGGAGCAATTTTTATGTCACAACTTGCTCGTGTGCTCGCCTACTCGTTGGCACTCAAATTGATTGGCGTGCGTGATGACTATCACGCAATAGTCAGTGCCTAAATGCTAGTGTCATGCTGATAGTAGTTGAACGTTGCATGGCATGCAGCACCACGTGTTTATTTATCGCTCGTGTGTCAGTGATGCACACAAACAAAACACTGTGTGCATTAACACTGTTTATGTATGTGTGTGTGTGTGGCCCAACGATCGGCCTTCGATGGTCGTAATCTTGATTGGTCTCAATCTCACTGATTATGATCAATAGATGTATGAGATCACCACAATTAGATTGGAACTATTCATTTCATACGAGAATCGATTTGATCAACGATTAAGAAAAAATATTAGTTCATCCAATAATCGGTTCTATCATGCTAGACAGAGACTCATTCACACTTGTTGAGTGTAAACAAATGCTAATAATGAGGCTGCTATCAGTTCGAGAACAGACTACAAGATACGAGTTACGGGCTGATACTAAAAAAATGATGAAAAGCGGCTTGTTGTTTTTGTTTGTCAATCAATAGCCATCAACTTTGCCCACGATCAATATGCAACTGTGAGCCCACAGTAAGATAAAATAGAACAGAGTAGAGTTGAATTGAATGAAATGAGCTCACGAGTAAATGTTTAATATTTGCTCATAGTAATTCATCGTACGTAGCACCATCGTTCGTGTGTGTGTGTGTGTGCGACACGTTAAACATAACAATGATTGCGCGGGTACACGCCACATATAGGTTGCAACGCATGCGCGCTACCCTCGTGAGTTCGCACGCGCGCGTGTCACAACGTAGCTTGTATGTCACATGTGTTACATATTAAATGTTGTACAGTGTGTCAAACACACTATGTTTGGAGTAGGCAATCAGTGAAGCTACATCGATCAGTGTGAGCGTACAACAACAGAAACAGCAATCAAACTGAGTTAACTTTGATAAAAATTTTAATATTGATTGTGTAATAGATTTGTGTCGACAAGAAAGACGACGACGAACGTACAAGATGCTGGGCCAGCCACATTCATCGACCACAGCCAACAGAAACGACATTGAGTTGTCGAGCATGTTATCACGAAGCTCAAGCTCGAGCTCAAGCCTAAATTCTCAAGCTCAACATCAAGCTCAATCAGGCGACGAAGACGACGACGACGACGACGACAACAGCAGCAACAACAACAACGACGACAATGACGACATCGACGTATCGTTGCATTCATGTGAAACAACGACAATGGATAGTAAAATAGCAACAGCAGTAGCGAACGAAGCAGCCATGATGATGTCGATAGCGGCAATGAACACGATGACCAGTTCAAGTGCAAATGTGACAACGTTGACGTCAACGACGACGATGACGACGACGCCGACGACAACGCCGCCGATGCCGACGTGCGGTGCCGAGTCTGTGAAGAATGTCATCCTGTTCGGAATGCCAATTGTGTCGCTAACGATCGGCAATCAGGAGCGTTTGTGTTTGGCACAAATCTCGAACACACTGTTGAAAGAGTTCAGCTACAACGAGATACACAATCGGCGAGTGGCGCTCGGCATCACGTGCGTACAGTGCACGCCCGTACAGCTGGAGATGTTGCGTCGGGCGGGCGCAATGCCCACGTCGTCGCGTCGATGCGGCATGATCACGATGCGCGAGGCCGAGCGTCTGTGCAAATCGTTCCTCGTCGAAGAGCAAGCGCCCAAGTTGCCGGAGAATTTCTATTTCCAGGTGGCGCACAAGATCAACTACGGCTGCAAGGGTCGCTTTGTGCCCGCTCGTTACAACAGCTCACGGGCCAAATGCATCGAGTGCTTCCATTGTGGGGCGTTCTTTTCGCCCAACAAGTTTATATTTCACTCGCACCAATTGCCCAACGGCAGCGAACGCTGCAATCCGCCCGATTCGCCCAACATCAACTCGTGGCGTAAGCACATCGATTTGGACGGCCAACATTCGCAAGAGATCCGTTACTCGTGGGAAGACGTCAAGTCGCTGTTCAACGGGGGCAGTCGCAAACGAAACAACAGCAGCAGCAGCGCCCACTTCTCGATCAATCCAATTGAGCAGCAACAGCGCAATTCTTCAGTTTCAGCTTCTTCGATGGCTTGCGCTTCTGGAGCTCATCACACTTCGATAGCGGCAGTCTCACAAATGGCAATGGCCAAGCATCATCAACACTCACCACTTGTCACACCGACGCTGAAATCGATTGGGGCTGTCACGCCGTCGTCGTCATCGCTCGATGTGGGCGTCATGTTCGGCGATCAAAATTTCAAGCACAGTTTGCGTCAGCTCGAGCTGGATTTGTCCGCTTACACGACTGCCAACAACAACAATAATAACAACATATCCACATCGAGACATTCTCTAGATCGACCTCACAATCGTGCAAACACAAACATGAAAACAGCAGCGATAACGACAGCGACAGCGAACACGATGACTACAAAACGAGAGCACGAGCAATTTGTCCCTACAATTGATCGCAAATCACATGTTGTTAAAAAGCGTCATTCGAATTCACACTCGCATTCTTATGCTCACAATTTGAACACAACTATCAATACGCAATCATCAGCTCATCAACCAGCCATTTATTCAGCAGCGGCAGCAGAAATCAAGTCGCACACTCACAAGGCTAACAAATGTGACCAGCAACAGCAACAAAAAGCACGACATCAGTCGGGAACCACAAACAATGCACACATTTCAGATTACACAATAGCGTCGTTGATAGCTTCGCAAGCCAATAGCTTCAATACTGATCTATTTAAAACATCTCATTACAACCACACTAATCATAATCACGCCAATCACGACCGTGATCACGATCACCATATTCATACACACACTTACACTCATGATGCATATAAGCATGACCATTGTATGGCAACTGTGTCGCCCAAATTGAATAACAACAACAACAATATCGGAAACAATTCGTGTGCACCCAACACAGCGACGGACGACGATTGTCCAGTGACACCTGTTGCGGGACATGTTGACGCAACACAGCACAGCAACAGCAATCACCACAGCAGCATCAGCAGCAACAACAATAGTCCACTCATAGCTCACCACACAACGTACAACAATGACGACGTACGTTGTTCCTTGCAAACAACAGACAATGTCGCATCGTTGTCGTCATCATTGTCATCGCCGTCGTCGCTGCTGTTGGCGGCGGCGGCTCATCGCAATTGGTTAACTCAAATCCAAGCATTGGGCCAGATGAATTGCGCCCCCGAATTGTTGATTGATTCGGCACACGCCAAAGTGGCGGCGGCGGGGGCGGGGGCGGCACCACCGTACGGCGCCGCCATTTGGTATGGCGGCGATCAACAACACATTAGCAATGGCAATGGCAACGGCAACGGAAACACCGCTGGTGCTTGTTGGAACAATCAATCAGTCGGTCGTGAATTGGCCTCGCGATCACATTCGCAACGATCGACCACGTTGTGGCCCACAATGTGTGACACAATGGTGCAAGCTAATCAGCAACGAGCGCCGTTCACAGCAGCAAGCGCAGGTATGGACGAGCCAACGCGAGCTTACTTTCAGGCGGCCAGTTTGGCCGGTCTGGCCGCACTGCGTGGCCAGGCGGCTCTAGCATCCAACTTGTTGTGGTCCCAACAACAGCAACAGCAACATCAGCACCACACACAGCTTTCGCTCGACCAAGAAGAAGTTGGAAATGTTTCACGTCATTGAAGCACATTGCGGATCAACGAGATCACAGTGTCACAAGATGACACCGTAGCACAATTACACGAACCCTATTTAAGGTTAAAATATATAGAGTATAGCTAATTAAAATACTTACGCACACACAAATGCTCACAAATGCACTGAGTTGTTATACAATGAGAACAAGTCGAGTTTCGTGTCGATTGCGAGCGAAAGCGTTTTTCATTTCAATTCAATTCACACTATTAATTCACTGAAAATAATGTTTTTATTTTTATTTATATCTATTAGGGCAGCTTGTGATTCTTTTTTTACATTTAAATTTACTCATACATATGCATATAATACATATCACAATAGAAATAGAGATAGATAGAGATGGACATAGAAATAGCGACAATAGTGATATAAACACAAGTGGCGCTCACAGTAGAAATAGAAAAATGCAATCAGTAATTAAGTTGTTCGTTCACTAGAGATCATCAGGTGGTGTCAAAGCATTTCGCATTTTCAGCCAAGTAGGCTCATAGTTCATTCATGCTACGTTCGTGCTACGATCAATCAATCAGATGCAGAGCGTCAGGTAAAGTTGTCAGGAAAAGTTTTCGTATTGATGAATGAAAAAAGGCAACTTGCGTCGTCGATTTACTGTTTCGCAGGCCTTCGTCACGGTATTGGTCATGGCCTGAGGTCCACAGCTGAACACGCCCACTTTGCTGACGTAAGAGTGCTCCTGTTGGACGAACTCCAAGAAGGCCGGCATGTCGGGACGGCCAAAATGATTGACCGCCTTGAGGCCTGTGAACAGACTGCGCTGATTGGAGATGCGCTGAAAATGATTCTCGCAAATGTACAACATGGTGGTGCGCAAATCGAACTTGTGAAAGAATTGTGTAATAAATATGTGCATCTCGAGCACGTTAGTGACGTCTTTGCGCTCGACGTCGCGCAACACATCGATGAACCATTCAAAGTTGCGATGCGACGGACAGATCCAAATGAAATAGACCTTTTTGCAGGCAACGCCCGAGTAACGATTCGTGGACGTGCCAAACACGAGATCGTTGAGTATGGACGCGTACGGTGTGACACCAATGCCGCCGCCAATCATGACGGCCACCTCGTATTTGTGCCAATCCTGATTGCCGCCCCCGAATGGACCTTCAATGCGTAGTTTGGGCGGCTGTGGCGGCGCAACCATAGCCTCTTGTTCGTTAGTTTTGCCTTTGTTGTTGGTGGCAGTTTTTGTGGTCAGCTTGCCACTGCTGAGCTTATCGCGATATTGTGCGTTGAGCGGATCGAAACAAGAGCGCAATTTCCACGTCCACGGGCCTTGAGCTTTCACGTGCACTGACAGAAAGTCATCGTGAGGCGCCGAGGTCAATGTGAGTGCGTGATACTCACGTTGCCTGAACGCAGTGCATGACACTCGCACCCATTGGCCTGATTGGTAACGAAAATTCGGTGGTCGTGCAAATTTGATTCGTGTCACATCCGACGGCAACAATTCCGTTTCGCAAATGTCCAACTCGAGCAGTTTTGTTTGCAAACTGATAATCTTGTCAATGGTGAACACTATGGCGGGTCCAATGAAAAAGATCCAGAAACGCGGCGAGCCGGTTAATTTTGATGAGCCATGCAACAGTGTCACGGCATAGATGATGTAATAACATTGATGAGTTAGCCAAAAGAAACTGTACGCCTTTTGGCGTACACGCTCGTGTGCAAACACGTACATGATGCAACACAATATCCACAGTGTGAGACCCGTCGAGCCGGTGACTGTTTGAAAGATCCAATACGAGAACGTGGGCCGTGCATCGCTCGAGAAGAGCATCTCCTTGGTGAGACAGCGCAAATGCTCCACCGGTTGCTGGGTGACATGATAGAAATTGATACAATGACCGACGGTGTGTGCCACAGTCATTGAGAGCGCCGTCCACGCGACTATCTTGTGAAATTTAACGTGCGAATCGAGAGGTATGTATTCGCGAAACAGTGTGTCGCGCAATTTCGTCATGATGTTGCGACACATAGACAACAATAGCATAGCGTAACAGAACGACAGCGATGCCGCTGAGCCGCGCGTTATCGCAATGCCCACGCCCATTACGTGACGCAAATCCATGTGCTCGGACAGGTACGAGTAATTGATGAAACGTTCCACGAACAGCACCGTGGTGATGACCCAAAACAGCAACAGGTACACGATGTCTTGCCGATGCTCCTCGAGATCGGTGATAAGCGAGCACCAGCGCGTGCGTGCCTGTACCACGAAACGTTTCAGTATGTGCCGTGTAGTCAGCTGATAGGCGAACGGATCGAGGGCCTTCGACAGTTTGTGTGTGCGGCCAAACGTTAGGCATGGCAAATGTTGCTGTTGTTGTTTCTGCTGCTGCTGTCTGTTGTGGTCGCTTTGTGTCTGACTTTGTGAGTCCACGATAGTTGACACGCTGGGGTCGATGAAAAAGTTCCGCTTGGCCCCCTTCATGTCCAAACCGATGGTCAATATTGGCACTTGTGCGTCACCCTTGTGGGAGCGTGCGCTCGCCACCGACGGACTCGAGCCGGCCGAGCTTGACGACGACGACGACGAGCTCGGCGAGCTCGACGAGTTGGGTGACGCCAAGTTGTTGCTGAGCACCAGCTTAAAATCGTCATAAGTGAGCAACTGCTTGTCCTGTAGGCCAGCTTCGGCAAACATCTCGTAGATCATGTCCATCACTTGTGTCTCGGACAACGATTTAGTTTTCGCAATGTCCACCAAGGAACGTAGCATGTTGGCTAGCTCGCTTTTCTCGATCACGCCTTGACCAGTGTGGTCGCACATATCGAACACAATGCGTAGCTTGTCGTCGGGCGAGCCGCGCGAGAATGTAGCCACTGTATTGAGGAACTCCTGGAACGAGATGCGTCCGTCGCCGTCCTTGTCGACACAATTGAACATCTGCTTTACAAACAGCGAGTCATATTTCATGCCTAGGGCCTCGGCAAACTCTTGCTTCGACAGCGACGTGCGCATCACCATTCGAACTTCGGGCGACACGAGCGGACTGTTGCCGGCACTGTTGTCGGCTAAACTGGTAGAAATTGGTGCCGAACTTGTGGCTGATCTGGTCGTATGTTCGTTGTGATTGTATCCATGCTTGTGAGTGCCGAGCGTGAGCGCGTACGCCTCGCGAAAGAAACTGTCCAGCCGCTGTTGGCGCTTCTCTTTGGTCTCGGCGTTGGCAAGCATAATGTCTTTGGGCATGTGCACGCACTCCATCGACTTGGACACGCTGGCCAGAAAGTTGGACAACTTGGTGAGGAATCGTTGCCGCAATTGTAGGTTTGGAAATTGCAATACTAGATCGTAGTCGCGCGCCACACGTACCAGCACCATAGGCTTGTCACGTCCGTTGTGCGCTTGTCCTTTAAAGAAGTGGTGGCTGAAATTGTTGGTGTGTGACTGGTGATCAGTGCCAACGGTAGATACTTCGACCAGAATTGTGCTCACGTGACTCAAGTCAAGGCGTCGCTGAATGGCGCCCTTGGTGTCCAGAATGTAGATGAGCTCGGCGGGTCCCAGACGCACTTTGACGTGCCGCTTCAAGTGTGTGTGCAGCCACTCTTTGGCGTACATTTTGTCCGCGCGCTCGGTGGCCGGTGTCGAACTTGTGTTGCTGGCAGCGCCACCTGTTAGCGAACCAGAGGCCAACGGCGTGGGCGACACGCGCAACTTGACATGATGTCCATTGTGATCATCGTCATCGGCGGCCTTAATCAATTGATCGACGCTCAATGATTGTGATTGCCGTGTATGATTGATGTAATGTTGATTTTGATTTTGATGCTGCTGATGATGCTGATGCTCGTACTCGGAGCGCATGAACTCGAGCTTGGCCTTGTATTGGCGCCGTTTCTTGTCTTGGAATTGCACGATAGCGCCCGCTACTAGTGTCACCAACACGGGTGTCATGAGCAGTGTGACAATGACCATTGCATAGGTGAACTCGTTTCCCTTGAAATAATTGGTGCCTTTCATGACAATGCACGGGGCCAATTGCGACGACGACAATTGGCGCGGCTGCGGACACGGATCGCCGACCCTGAAACGGAACACGTCGCGCTGAATGGCCGTGGCCGGTATCGCAGTGGCGTTCACAATAATGTCGTACAATTTGATCGATTTGATTTGGGCAATCTCGCGTTCGCTAAACAAGCCCGATTGTGTGTTCTCGAACCAGAAACGATCGGAGTCGCGCAGGCGCAAAAATTGCTCGCGAATGATGCGCCGAAACAACGGACCGGGCCGTCCGTTCACAAAGTCAGACTCGAGCATGCCGCCTATGTACAGATCAATATTGTCCAATCGGTTCGCGTACAGCGCGCGCAGCTCATCCACTAGTTTCGGCGCACGCGCGTACAGTTGCGCATTGATTTGGCGCCACTCGGTGATGACGGGCAAATTGAACGCGCGTCTGACTGTGTTGTAGTCGGCGATCCCGTTGTCGCGGCCGCGCATAATGTTGAGCGCGGCCAAATCGCGTCGGCTAAAATCGAACGAGCCGAACAATTTGTCGCGCACGTCGTTGCACAGCACATAGTCTTCGCGTTCGCCCAATTGACTGGCGGCGCCCATCAGCAAATGCTCAACGCTGAGCTTGTTTTGGTTCATAATGTGCTCGGCGTTCCACCAGGTACTGCACAATCGAATGGCGGCACCGTTATCAGTCGAAAAATACTGATCGTTGTTGTTGTTGTGCTTGTCGTGCTCATCGCGTGGCACACCAAAGCGACAGTGCTCGTCGCGAACATACAAGCCGGGCGGAATCATGGTGTGCCCGAAACGGAACGCGGCCGATTGGAATACGTGCGAGATGCCAGGATGCAAATCGGGCTGATAGCCGGCGTACGGTTTGATGGGGCTTTCGCGGTCCGACGAGTCCAGTTTGCTGGCGCCCTCGCTGTCGCTGTCGCCCCCACCCCCGCCCCGGTCCTCGTCGATGGCCAACAATGTGGGCAAATACTCGTACATGATTATGTTCTGTAGCGACGCAATCACCAGGCGACGGGCGCGCTGGAATATCTGCTCGTCGCTCCACTCATGGCCGTGGCGCGCGTACAGGCGCTCGGCGAGAACATTATGCCAACGGTAGAACAGAATGCCGAACGCCAAAATGATCGGATTCTGGTTGGTGCGCGCGTCGCCCAACAGAAACATGCGCTCGGGGGAGCGCATTCGCAGCTCATGCGCCGCTGGAGCATTGATGAGCGGCGCGCGGCGCGTGTTGCGCACCGGCAATCCGTGGCGTGGATCTAGCGCGGGCCAGGCGCTGCTGCTGCTGCTGTCGATGCCTTGTGCCAACCGCTGCGATGATCCGTTGCTTCCGCTGCCGCTGAGGCCTGTGGCCGTCAACCATTGCTGCTGCGTCCATTCTTGAGACGAATAGTCTATCGGGTGAGCTGGTACCATCTTGAGCGTGCCGTGCCCGTTGAACGTACGCATCGTGTTGAGCCACGTCTCGCTGGTCGAGTATATGAACGAGCCGTCGATCCAGCTGGTGACTTTGTTGAGCTGTTCGCGAGGCATATTCGGCGATTGGCCCGTCGCGTGATCGTAAGCGGCCCGATAGAACGGCATCGAGCGACCGCCGCGACATTCGCGATCGTACATTGGATCGCACTTGGCAATCACAATGCGATGCATCTCGATCGGGCATCCCGATTCGCTGGCCATCAGAATCTCGCTCGAAATTACCTGACCAAAGAAGGTGAACAATGTGGTGAGATTGCGTGCCGACGCCAGTCCGTCCTCGCCGGACATCAGCTTCTGGCTGAGCAAACGGGCCGACGGACGTCCGCTGGCGTCGTCGTCGGCGTGCATCAGGTACACGCCATCAGCGTACGCGGGCGCCACCTTGCGCCGCAAGCGTGACATCGTGGAGCCCCAATCGTTGTTGGCCAAATTGTTGTACCAGCCGTCATAGCGTTGAAACTCGCCCATTGGCACCGCCTCTTTCTCGGCACCAATCCCAATTTCACTGTTGTCTGTGCTGCTGTCACTAGTGCTGACGCTGGTTGCGTCAGACTCGCTGACGTTGTTTGACTTGAGATCATCCTCAGTGTTGTTGTTGTTGTTGCTGCTGCTGCTGCTGTTGCTGTTCTCATTGCTATTGTTGTTAGCATTGTCATTTAAGGACGTGCTACTGTTACTGTGTACAGCAACTGACACTGACCGATCAGCTCTAGCGGCACTCGGGATGCCGATCTGGGGGCTCGAGCGTCCATTCAATCTGGTGCCACCTGATGGTGCGCTCGATGCGACCACATTCGTCGTCGCAGCACTCGATAACAGTGGTGTTGACAATCTTTTGTTGCTAGAGTCGCTGTTATCATGATCAGTGTTGTTGTTGTTGTCAACTGTTGTTGGATGACTTGTTGTAACATTGTTTATTATCACATTGTGGTGCGTCTGTAGTTGCGGCTTCGATTGCTGTTCATCAACTCGTTGCCTATTTGAGTGTTGTAATCTTAATTGTGGCTGCGGTTCTGGCACTGATAGCTGTTGTTGTTGTTGAGGCTCTCGTAAATCCTTGGGCTGCTGTGCTTGTTGCTGTTGATGTTGACTCAACGAAGTTGGTGTGGCGGCAAGAGCAACAACAATCAGTGCAACTACTATACATGTAACAAATGTCACAACTGACGTTGACGTTGACTTTGGGCTGAGCAGGCGACGACGACGACGACAGCACCGACGACACTCAGGTGCGCTACGACCATGCGTAATCATGGTCTACAAAGCGTACTCAAGCACTCAACTATGCTACGTAATTTGTTTATTTGTTTACAATGTTTTTTGGCAAATGTCTGCTCAATGTGTCAATGAACTGTGAGTGAGCGTCGTGCTCGTTCAAACTCTCTTTCAAGTACCACGTCGAGTACGCCTTACTCACTACTGAGGCTGCTGCGTTGTGTCGTGTTGTGTTGCACTGCGCAGTGATGTGCTCGTGTTCGTGTGTACGCGTGTTCTTGTGACAGCAGGCTACTAGACAGAGGCACCTGTCTAGTTGCCAGACACGTCGACTGTCGTAGGTTGAACGTGAATGAGCTGCTGTGTGAGTGTATACAGACAAAGCTAATTTAATAATGACTGTTGCAATCGTTGCTTCGATTGATAACTGTAAAAGTATAGCCGCCAATGTTCGCTTGATACTAAACAATGCCTAAACAATGTATGTATAAGTGTTTTTTCTATTGGACGAAACAACAATGCTGCTGTGGTTGTTGGTATTGGTATTGGCTTATGAGTCGACGACACTGCTGTTGTGCGTGTTCGTTTGACAAATGTGAGTGTGAGCGGCCAACAGTTCGTTTTCGATGTTGAAGACGAATAAAAGGAGGCACAAGTTGCTGCTGCTACTGCTGCTGTTGCTGAACACCTGCTAAGCTTTACTTTTCTGGTTGGCATCGTCGAACTAGCCGAGTGAGTGCAAGCCGACACACGTTCGACTCTCTTCGGCACTCTAATTGTTTGTCTGTCTTGCAGTAATTACTATTGACACTAGCGTCGTCGTGATTGCTAGCTTCACTACTGGTGTGTGTGCGTGTTTCAGGTAGTGCGAGTCAGGCGTAGAACAAAATGTAGAATAGAGTAAAATGAAGGATGCCTCGGCACAGAACGTTGCGGTTAAAGCTCTCTTGTTGCTGTTGCTTGTTGAGACAGCTACCTGCTAAATATTTAATTCCCCTGTGTGTAATGTTGTAGCTTGGTGTTGTTTGTAGTTGTAGGCTTTTCTTAAAATTGCGCTCAAATCTAGCCGGCTTTGTTGAGCTTTGTGTGTGTGTGTGTGTGTGTGTGTGTGTGTGTGTGTGTGTGTGTGTG
>JAIFTH010000552.1:0-22968 GCA_019968535.1 Fragariocoptes setiger | reverse complement strand
CAGACAGACAGGCAGACAGACAGGCAGACAGACAAACACACGGCATCAGGAACAACAACAAGAGCAGTGAACTGTAATTGATGGTCACGTATGGTAGGTAGATTTGTGTGGCCATTACGTAATTGTACGTGATCTCATTTCACTATGGTGTCAGTCGTAGCAGCAACAACAATCATGGCCGCCGACCCTGCCTCCGGCAACACACGGCTGGACGGACGGACGGACGGACAGCTAGAACACAAATTGTTCACTACAGCGATGTACATGCAACGATTGATTCAATTAGTGACGCAGCAAGAGATTTGAATTGTTCCTCTCATATTAAACATTGCTATTAGTGAAATCTTTTGACTCTGAGACTCAATCGAACTTGAAAAGTAAAATATCGATCGAAATCTAAAAATGATGCCGTAATAAACGAGAGAGCAGCAGGTGCAAGAAAGTTAGGTATCGATCGGGTCAAGTAAGAGTGGGCGGCCAAGAAGACTCAACTCGAGAAAGCCAGAGAGAGAGAGAGAGAGAGAGAGCACCTGTTGCGTGAGTAAGTGCGTGGCGTGCGTGCGATGTTTATGTCGAATGTTGATGCCGACCTCGATTGCGCGATGTCGAAAAAGAGCATGCAAAATGGTCCTCAACTCACTCGAGTCACTCGATTGCTGCTGCTGCTGCTGTCTAAACCGAGCAATGGAATGTTCGCTAACGAATCAATGTAACAACAATGTACATACGTAGAGTGCAATGAGCGCAATAAGTGCAGCCGAAAAATGAATGTTTGTAGCTGCCAAGGGCAAGAGCAGTGGCAACAGCAACAGCAGCAAACATAACCCAAACCACCAGTCGCAATGGCAACTGGTGTGGAGCAAGTGTGAAGCACAACTGTCGAAATCTCAAACGTTCCATTGCAGCAATGAAAACAATCGATGACGCCTAGCTCAATGTGCAGCTGCCTCCCGAGACACACACCACAATTCGATTATTGATTATCGATTGGCGCTCTCCATGACGTCGATTTGAGTTGCTTTCTGACAAACGAACAAACTTTTTTCTCTCAAAACTCATTCTCATTTCCAAGCTTCTTTTTGAGCTTTTAATTTGCAACAAAATCTCACCAACTCTTTAGTCCATGCGTCCGTCTGTCTGCCTGCCTGTGTTGAACCTCCTTGCTGCCAATTCAATTTTGTTGGTTGAATTGGCCATTTCAGTTTTTGCCTCGGCTGTTGATCTGATCAACGAACTGAACGATCTTGAGACCATCGCGAGTTATGACACTAATGGACATGTCATCTTTCACGAGCGCACAAACAAACGATTTCTTGATGATTCTTTGAGCTTCTTTGAGTGCTCGAATCAACAACAAAGCGGGCCTCTCTTCCTCTTAAGTGATGCTATATTTCGAAATAATGTTCAATGACGCAACTAGCGCTCGATTTAAACCAATCACAATAGAGATATCTGTTGGTTAGATATTCGTGAGTAGTTAAGACGACAAACTTGTTTTCGAATCTAGAAAAAAGAATCTAACTTTGACTCATTCTTGAGTTGAATTCATAATGTAAAGTTTCATTATAGAATTAACCTGAGCTCACTTTCTTTTCCGTATTTTAAGCTTCACGTTTTGTCTCTCGTTTCGAGCCAGCTGGTGGCTTTCTTGCTATTTTGTCAGCAAAAAAAATTACTTCAGCTTCAGCTTCCCCTTCGTTCGTTCTTTCAAAAAAGAAGACGAAGAGGGAGAGAAAGAAATCGGCATAAGATTTCGAATGAAGATTAAATGCCAACTAACTTCCCATGCCAACTTCTACATGAAACTTTTCGAGTGCCGTTAGTGCACTTGCTGTAGCTGCTGTTTGATTTGTGGCCAATTTTTCGCACTTGTGTGCTAAACTTGTAGCTACACTTGACACACAGACGCACATTCTAAGTTTGCGACTAACAGAGCGACGTGAAACTAAACGTGTTCTAAACGAGAATGCTTTCAATCCGACAGCACATTCGCTTTCGCGGCTATCGACGATCGAAAACGAATGGCTGTTTGAACGCACTTTGACTCACGAATTCATACGACGAAGGTCGATAAAGGAAACTAGCAAGTGCATTTGCTTGTGTGCCAACTTTCGCCCATCAGACTCTTAGACTTTCAGACGTTCATCGCGACCTCGACCTTCATCGCAGTCATCGCAGCGAACAACGAACAACGAACAACGAACAACGATGAGCATTGACGAAAAACACTTTGATGTTTGTTGTTTTGGTTAGCCACAACAACGAAGACAACAACAGCCACACAATATTATCAACAAAAGCCGCTCACATTGAAAGCATAGCTAAAAAAGCATGGAAAATACACTGCAACAACAACAATGACAATAAAGAATGAAGCGCGCAATTAATAGCCACAACTTCCGGTCATTAAGAGCTCCATGGGTGATGATATTACACACTCACTCACTCACTCGTTCAATAGCTCATAGCCACTCTCTATGGCTGTAGCGAGTGTACGAGATATTGTCAGCTGTTTGTAAGGCAGCATGATATTTAGCCTAATCTCAACATCATCAGCTCAGTTTCGTTTCAGTTTAATGTAAGTTGTTGTGAGTAATAACTAACTTGACTGCTGCTGTTTCTATCATCGCTGTTGTTGTTGTTGCAGTTCTCGTTGATGATGCTGATGAGGTTGGGATAAGCGCAAAAAAAGCACATTCAAGTGCAAATATTTGCTCAGTTGTTGTTGGTTGTGAAATTCTGTTCGTTCGAAATATCGTCCTTCGTTCTACGTGTGCTGTTGAGACGAAACTCAAAAAGCGAGATCACAAGCAAGCAGCTGACGAACAAACGAACGGACGAGCAGTTGAACAATAGCCAGATAGGTGATTGTTGTCGTTGTTGTTGTGCAACAACAGAAACAACTGATGACACTAAATCTTATAATCTTAGATGAAATGATATTCGACGCTGCAGGAGCGATGTTGAGAGGTGCACGTGCAAACATTGCAACGTGCAGCAACACTCCCAACGCTTACAGCTTACACATTGCAAGAATGAAGGATAGTGCTGTCCGTTTGTCAACTCAAAAAGTGTCCGCTCTCAGTGAGAAGATCCGCGAGCGATAGCCAGAAAGTCTATTGTTTGTTTTGGGCGCATTCGTTGTCGCTAGTGTTTGCTGTTGTTGTTTCTGTATTCAGAGTTAACGAGTATTTGCTGCCTGCTTGTTTGTCTCGATATAATTTTTCTAAAAGAATCAAGTGTAATATTCGAAGTCTAAAATCACGACTTTTTTTCACTTTATTTTACTCAGTGTAAACTTTGCATTGCGACTTTGTTTGCGTGTTGACGTAAGCCGAGCATACAAACAGAAGACACTCAGCACCGGAAATGAGCCGTGTCAGGGCCCACCTGCTCGCTCTTTAGTTCGCTTATTCGCTCGTGCATTCGTTCGTGCGTTCATTCGTTCGTTCGTTCGTTTGCTCTTGTTCGTTGAGTTAGTCGAATGTCCTCGAGTTCGTTGATGAATTCGTTCGTGTGATTGTATAGCAAATAATGTGTGTCGTTAGAGAAAGAACGCCGACATTAGAGAAACGACAACAAGTGTATGTTTGTTCTGTCACTTGTCCGTTTGTCAGCCTGTGTGTATGTGTTTTTACTCTCGCCGACAGTTAAACATGGAATTGAACATTAGCTGCTAGAAAGAATAAGCTTCCTAGTTACCGGCTGGCCGACCGACCGACCGACCGACCGATCGATCGACCACCCGAACAAGCAGCGATTGTTTCCAACATAAACAATTTGTTGGCTTCAAAAAGTGGGCGTGCTTTCTTGCATGCCAATTCAAAAGCACAACAAGCGTTTGTTTGCTGCAATGAGACTTTAAAAATTAATGTGAGAGTCTCATTTGGTTCCAAATGAGAAGTATCATTGTGAAATGAGAATTCAAAAAGAACAATGTCACGCTTCATTGCAGATTAAACGTTCGCTAACTGGTGCCAATGCAATATAACCACTAAACGCTGGACACCATCAATAAATTAATGATGATTCTCATTGAGATAGCCAACAACTAACAATAGACTGACCGTTAAATGATCGATAGCTGTAGATTCGAAAGCGCTCGACCGCACGCACGCACAACAAATAGTTGTGTGTGTATGCTCGATGTTTTGCATATTTTTGGCACCAACTTAATAGTGAACTAAACTAAACTGAACCAAACGACAATCAGCAATAATTAATGATTGTTTTTATTGTTGCATTCACGCAACGTCAATGTAACGCTTGAGTCAGTACAACAAACTTCAACATTGATTGTCGCGTGCCTACTGTCGTCGTCGTCGTCATCGTCGTGATCGTTGTTCACTTGACTTGAGTTCACTCACTAGTTTCAGTGTCAGTTTCACTTTTCATTGACATTGACTAATAATCGTAAAAACTTAACTATTGCCATTTTGTCTATGTCAATCTATTTATTATTAGATGAGCTCACTTTGGCACGTTTTGTTTGGTGCTTGAGTTCATTTGAGCGCGTGCTTATTTACATGTACAATTTGACTATTTCGACAAACATCTCGACTGCATTTGCACGACGAGATGAGCGAATTGCAATCAATCGAAATGGAAAATTAATACAACTTTACTCGAACCTTGTACATTGAAATATTTCAATATTCTATCTGCATTTAAATATGTTATCGATGACAAACATTGGTGCGCGTGAGAGAGAGACAGAGAGAGAGAGAGAGGGAAAGACATATTGAAAAATTAATTGATTCTTCCTCTCTGCCAATGTTGTAAGTCTAACTAATGATCATCTTCTTACTATGACGACGATAATGATGATGATTGGACTACACACATTGCAGCGACACAGACAGACAACTAGTAACAACTCAAGCTTCCAACATCTCATCGAACTTCGTTGGAGGTCAAATATCGTTGTCGATATTTTGTCAATGTCTATCTCACTTAAGTAATTTTCATATTTCGCGAACAGAGCTGATTTTGTTTGCCTCAATGACGTCTCTGTTAATCTCGGTGTCCATAGCTCAGTTGTGTGTGTTGTACATCAACAACAGAGCAATTCGATTCGAGTGTCAGAAGCAACATTCACTTGATTCTGACGCCAATCATAGACGACGAGAAGCGCAATTGCTATTTGCGATTGCAATTTCGACTGCCAATTGCAACGACAAACGTGTCCGTGAGTGAAATTAACTTGTCAATGATGAACAACGAGTATGGCGTGCACTCGTGTTCGACGAACAGCGCTCATTTTGTCCTATTGTCAATTTTTGTTTGAAATGCTGAACAATATTTTCTTCTTCTACTTCTTTTTTCTTCCACCTTCTACGGCTGACATCTTTTTTTTTCACTCTCTTTGCTTTTTTACTTCACACAAAGTTAAGCTCTAGCCTTGGTGTATGAAAGTTTGGATTGCAAACACAATACCTAAACTTGAATGACAAAAGCAAGCAAGAAATACCTTTATCGATATAATTTCACTTTGCATTGTGTAAAAAATGAAGAAAATTGTGTCGCTTCAGTTGTTGTCGCATAATACGCGTGGAATTTGTTCTTTCATCCAACTGTCACATGACAACCAGTCAAATTCAATAGAAGTCAGTGTCCAATGGCCACTAACACCAGCAACAACAACAACAGCAACATCTGATGACAGCAGCAGCAACAACAACAACAATTGCTCTAACAAACTTTGTATGCCACGAGCGACAGATGTGTTGGCCGTTCGTTTCTTGTTTGAAAGCCGACAATTCGTGCACATTCGCTTGGATTAAGAGAGCCAGAACAGGCGAACAAACGAACGAACGAGCGAACGGACAGACGAGCAAAAGGACAGCGAACATTGAACACATCGACACATTCGATCGACGTGCTGCGATGATGGCGTCACTTGGCGATTGCACATGACGTCGTTGTTGCTGTTGTTGTTATTGATAGCGACAAGAGAATGTTAATGTCGAATTTGTGTGCTGGTGTCGATTGAATGAAATGAAATGAGACGAGACGAGACGAGACGAGACGAGACGAAATGACGACACCGTACCGCTCGTTCGGTGGTTGCTCGCTCGGCCGCTCATTCTATCGTCGTTAGTGGTTGTCGTTCAACTGACCACAGGCAGCAGCAGCAGCAGCAGAAGCATAAGTCAGATTGTAATAACAATTCAATGGATGCAATATCATAGTCAGGCAAGCAAGCAAGCAAATGACGAATTCGATTGACGAACGAACGAACGAAAACCAATGTTCGCTCAATTCGAGTGGTCAACGCCAAGTGATCGTCTGTCCATTTGTACGTTCGTTCTTTCATTCATCGGCAATGTCGTCGACTCAAATCACATCACACAGAGCAGCCAATAACACGAGTTGACGATGCGTGAACGTCAATCACGGCACACCGCAATTTCTAGTCGGTTAATTTCGAGTTCGTTTTGGTGTGTGTATCGAGTTTGTTGTGCTGTCTCGAAGCATTAGTGTTGAAATGAAATCTGTCGACGAAATATTTGCTAGATCTTTGTTACTGAGGCTCCTGTAGACTTGACAATACGTTATGAGGCCATTTCAAGCTGCTTCCGAATATCATTTGAGTCAAGTCAAGTCGCGCAGCGCACAAAGCGTCAAGCAACGAGTGGTTACTTTCGCATTATTAGTTCTATTAATGCGCTTAATGCACTTGAGCTTTTGGTCCAAACTTGAACTTAGTGTGGGAGAGCTCGCTTGTTTCTCGCGCTTTTTCTCTGGGTCGCACTCTCACTGTCGTGTACTGTCATATTGACGTGCGTACGTTTCACGCAACCAGAGTTGCTGATGAAATAGTGAACAAAGCCACGAACGAGCGAAACAAAGCAAAACAAAACAAAGAACTATCGAATTATCAGTCGGCCGGCCGGCTAGCCGCTCGGCAAATATCGCTAAAATTCGTACTTCTCTCGGTTGGTGCACTTAATTTGGCGTTAATCTAGCGCTGGCCGGCCAGTCATTCATTCATTGTTGAGGCGCATATCGCGTGAGTGCGTGCGTGCGTGTATGCTTTGCGTTCATGTGACGCTCACGCGAGCACGTGACGCTACGTCCACCGATCGATTGATGTGCGACCAACAACGACGACGTGTACGCAGATGACGTAATCTGTCGGCGTCATCTCGAACCACGACCGACTACACGCAAGCGAACGACTGACAAACTAAAGCAAGTAGTCGTAGGTCGTCTAATTTTAGCTGTGTTGTTCGCTATTCGGTCAAAAGTTTGGGCCAAAAGTCGCCTACTACTTGTGACTCTTGACGCACGTACACAACTTGGTACTGACTTTGTGACTTTGGGCGCCTGCCTGCGTGCGTGCGTTTGTGTCGCATAATCCGCTCACCAACAGTCCAATTGACAAACTGACGGCACGACAAACGGACACATGAACGAACTCAGCGAATGAACAAACGAATGAATGAAGGAACGAACGAAATGCGTCTCTCGAGGAAAACGAACGTTGCGTCAGCGGGCCGCTCGTTCAGTCGTTGATGAGCTCGCAGCGCCCATTTGCACGTACAACAGCACTAACTAACGAGCGTTGCATTTCAATCGACTTATGGCCTCAATCGAGTGACTGACTGACTGAGCTCACACATAGCTGAATATGACTAGCGCAAATGGTAATCATAATCATGTGCACGCGTACTTCATCCGCTGACTGACTGACTGATAGCTAGACCCAACACTGAGATGCACCTAACACTGGCAGCTGTTTATTTATTGCCAACTGTCATTGTTGTCAACTTATTATTATAACATGAACTGAAGCTTAAGTATGAGCAACAGTCAAAACAAGAGCCGCTGCTACTTGGCTAAATATAAACTGAGCGATTATTCGAAAGCAAGCAACTGTGACAACAGAAAACAGAAACTACTTCATTCGCGCAATCACTAATACTCTTGAGTGGGACAACTTGAATCTAAATATATTGCGAAACTAAACACGAGATACAAGCAGCAATAGAGCGCATTGAGCGAATGAGAAACACGACTCACCTGAGTCAAACGTGGATGACTTTTGATGGCAGCATAAACGTCGTTAATATTGGCACCAATTGTGACACCTGATTGTTCGCCGTTCATTGAAGCCAGCTCGACTGCCAGACTTCTTTCTACTAAACTTGAACTCAATAACACAAGTCCAACGATTAACATCACTGTCATCATTGGCGATGATTTCATTGTCCATGATGGAGATGAGCTTTTGCTTAAAGCTAGACTATATTTGTGATTATTTTTTGCTTTATGTTGACGGTGCAGTTGCGATTGCGAAGTGCAAGCGTTGATTGCTTTTGGCGATTCGCTCTCAATCTGTTTGGATTCACAATGTTGCAATCTTGATATAAGTTTAATCTCGCTTAATGATTCAATACTAGAATGCATTTTGGTAACGCTTAGTGTTGCTCTTGAGTTTCGGCCTCTCAACTGGCGATTGCTACTGTTATCATTCACTTCTGATTGATTGGTGGCGCACAATAACTGACTGGCCTCTTGTCGTCGTCGTCGTCTTTGGTTGTTGGCCAGCGATTCAAGCAACATTTCGCACTCGTAAGTTCTCTTTGCTGTTGTTTATTCTATTGTCTCAAACCAGACTGAACTAAACTGAACATGTGACTAAAAGAGTCAAGTGTGATTGCGACAAAACTTATTGATTATTCATTCAATGCACTGATTGATGCACTTAATTGTGGCAAAGTAGCAAACTATGGATTCGATTGATGTTGAATCTTTCGTGTCCAACAACACACTGACCGCCCTCTCACGTGAGAACTCACGTTCGTGGGTATCAAATTCTGCAAACAAACTCCGCCTCCTCCAAACTTAGTGCAACACTGGGACACATTACGCCATCAACGCCATCTTGAGGCCACCGTCTGCGGCGCATCCTGCAGCTCATCTCATGCTGACGCACAATTTCTTCGGGACACAACGTACACGATTCGTATTTGAATGACGCGCGCATATTTGCTCTCAGTCAGGGCCTGTTTTTAGTGTGGCTCGTTCTTTACACTCTGTTCTTTATTTATTTGCGTCGACTTGGCGTCTCATCAAGGACTTAACAGGTCAAATCATCTTACTATCATAATTTATTGAAATCCTTTAACTATCCGGAACTGTCGGAGGACTGGCTCACAACAATGGCTACAGATTACCTGAAACGTGAGCTTATATCACACACACGCAAAGTGTGCTCACTCTATAAACGAATGGCACGCGATGTGGACGCCTGGGAAACGGAGTTCTACGAACTTCGATTTCAACGATTGCAGTTGCGTAAAAGATTCGATGACAATAAGAACATCAAAGATATGCGTGTAGCGAAAAAACTATTACAAGAAGGCGAAGAAGAATACGAATACAATCGCCACGAGCAGCCTGTTATACCTTGTTTCGCCAAGAGCGGCATCTCGTACGGCCGAAATTTAGAATCGCCCGATTGGGTCATGGACTTTTATCATCCGCTCGAGAAGGCGCGTTATCCTTATTATTTCGCAAAACGCGAACAAATGAAAGATGAATATGTTAAGTTGTGGGAGAAGACGTACGGTAAATCAAGTCATTAAACAAGGCGGCACTCCAGATGCGTATATTCTCCAATGTAATGTCTATGGCAGCTACCCAGCTCTTGAGATCGTCTTTTGAATTGGCTTGTATTAAATGCTTAGTGATGATGAATTGATTCTCGTGGATTTTCTCGAACTTTGTTAACAAATTCGGATTATCCAGCTCCTCTTCAGTGGCGTGACGTGCTACTACAATGGAAAATGTATGCTGCCGCAAACAAGATTCATCATAATCACACAGATGCACTTTTTCGGAAATGCATGATGCTAAATCTATGGTCAATGTTGGCTTGTTTTTCACGGGCCCCTGCACGGGGCTTGGATTCCAAAATCTGAGAAAGCCGTCGCGCAAAATACAATTTTGTCGCTCCCAGCCCAAAGTTTGTCCGGTGCACACCCTGATATTGACTAAGCCCTCTTTGGAGACGATATGCTTCGGTTTAGTGTATATTTTCATGCTAACCATTGATTCGAGCTTAGGTGGATTGTCCTCAAGAGTCAATGTGTGAATCTTGCTATGGCATTCGTGCAATTTGATCTTTAAACTTCCTATAATTTGGAAGCGGTATCTCTGAGCACTGGCAGCTTTCTTTTTGGACGGTGTCATAGCGACCAATTTGTTGAGTGTACCACGCTTGTCGTAATCGGGTACAATGAGCTCGAACACGGCCAGAGAAATCCTAAAGTCCCTCTGTACGTTGTCGAAGCATATTGTTGTCCGAGGTTTTTTGGAGGAATTATAGCCGGGAGGATTCACCGGCTGGGTTCCATCCAAGAAAGTGAACTTTTGCCGAATACTATTGGTCGTTATGTAGTTAGTGGTGGCAGCTTCGCGTCCGCATGACAACAAACACGTGTACACATGGAGATCACGAGAATGGCGCAACGAGGCTTGAAAGTCTTCCGTCAGCGAAAGCTGAATGTTTGATATCTCTAGATAGCCAACAATGGTCGGCTTGGGTTGTGGACCTCGTTTCAGTTCGGCCGCGAACAAAGGGCGGCGATTTTTACACTCAAGCAGATTTTTCTCTGCATCCAAGTGCAACTGGTCGCCGTGATGTTTCGGGTTCTCGAGATATTGATCGAGCAACTTTTCCCAAGCTCGAATGTCCTTGTCTATTTTGGCAATCTCAGCCTTGTAAATATTCTGGTGCTCCTCGACGCTAAGAATAGGCGCGTCTTCCTCGAGATTCTTTATTGGTGCTGGATTGATGTACGGCTCAGCCGTGAGGCTGATAGCACTACGCATCTGATGAGCAACCAATGTTTTTATCAGTTCGGTGCTGGGCGTCTCAGGTCGAGAATCGAGATTTTTGTTTAACACTGCCTCATTGCTATCGTCTTCTTTGAGATAATCGGACAAATCCAACAGGTCTTCGGTGTTGCCGGATACTTGATGATCGAGCCGATCACTCAAATTTGGCACTTCGGCATCGGCGTCAACGTCCTCGTCTGAGTCATTTTTACAAATTACAGGTTCAGCTCGGAAAGAATCACAATGACGTTGATAGTTGCTGTTAAGACGATGATGATGCATGTCGGACGTATTGATAATTGAGCTACCAATCGACAAAGTGTCACCGTCTTGTGATGGTGGTATTGGTGATGGTGATTCTGGTGGTGGCGGAGCCGACGGCTTGTTAGAAGATGCAGTGGAATTATCTTTAGTCATTCTTGGTATTTTAGTTGACGGTTCAACACTATCGTCTGTTTGCTCGTATGTTCCGCTCGGTTGTTCCAATTTGGCCTGTCGCTTGCGAGCTCGGGCCATAAACTCGTCAACAAAGCGATCGTATTCGTATTCGTTCGACATGTTGCTTGTCATTTGTTCAATGGCATAGGAGGAAATAAAGAAAAATAAAATTCATTCGCGTTGTTCGTGAAAAGTGTAAATCAAGAGGCTGTGTTGTGAGTCGGCTTCGTGACGATGAGCGTGCAAGGTTCACGATGTTTGCACGCGTTGCTGACTCAACCAGTGACCGTTGATCGACAGAATTCAATATGTTGAGAAACGGCGAGCGCGCGCGCGCGTTGTTCAAAAGCAACAGCTGTTCCCAATTCGCTCACGTTGTTGTGTATTTTTTTCCATAAACAACCATAAAAGCGGCGACAGAATCCATTCTAAATAGATGACCATGAGAACAGTTATCATTTAATTTGGTCACTAAATTATTATGAAACGCACTCTCGATGGTCGAAGAATTGCCCACGATGTAAGCACCCCAGCAATCAAGCGGTCCAGCGATGTTCAAGTCGACTCATCTGTTACTTTTGCCGATCTTCAATTACACCCGTCCGTGTTGGCGGGCTTAACTAAAGCTGGATTCGTTCATCCGTCACCCATTCAATTGCAATCAATTCCATTAGGAAGATGTGGTGTTGATTTGGTTCTTCAATCGAAATCAGGAACCGGCAAGACGTGCGTGTTTGCCGTGATCGTTCTGGAAGCGCTGATGACAAATCCGCAATGCCAATCGACGCAAGCTTTAGTAGTGGCCCCGACCCGCGAAGTTGCCACTCAAGTGTCTGAGGTTATAACTTTGCTTGCGAAACCTATTGAGCACATCAAATGTGGCCTCTTTATTGGTGGCACTCAATTTAAGATTGACAGGAGCAAGTTGTCGGCTGTTGCTGGATGTCAAATAGTTATCGGAACTCCAGGCCGGTTGCGTCAATTAATAGATTTGAATGTGTTGCGTAGTGACACTATCAGTGTGCTAGTGCTCGACGAAGCCGATAAGCTAATGGATGATCAATTCAAGGAACAGATCAATGATATTTATCGTCGCTTACCGGCCGACAAGCAAATGATTGCCACCAGCGCCACATATCCTGACGAATTGGCAACATTCATATCGCAATACATGCAAGCTCCCCAATTTGTACGTCTGTGCACCGACAATCTATCGTTACTCAGCGTTGAGCAACTGTACGTTTGGTGTGAGTGCGGCCACTCGTCCAAAGTCACTGAAGACAACAAGCTGAAATTGTTGATCGATATATTGGCAAAAATATCTTACCATCAATGCATAGTGTTCACCAATTATCAAGCTCGTGCGCCCAAAGTGTGCCAATATCTCAATGCACATCTAGGACATCATTCGAACCAACAAAACCAAGACACTGACAGCGATTCTATTCCCCAGGATCAATCTAAACATGTGACTTATTTGTGTGCCGAATTGTGCCAATCTGAGCGTATTAAAACATTCCAACAATTCAAGCGTTCCATGAACCCGATACTCGTGTCGACTGACGTTGCAGCCAGGGGCATTGATATTCGTGATATTGATCTAGTGGTAAACTTCGACATTCCGAGCGATTTTTCAACTTATTATCATCGAATTGGTCGCGCCGGTCGGTTCGGATCGCCAGGTCGTGCGATCACAATTGTAGCAAAGAATTGGCCCTCGGACTCGCGACTCATCAAACAATTTTGCGCGTCATGCCCTCAAATGAAGCGCCTCGAAATCAGTGATGTTTCCTCTCTGGGTGAAAGAGCAATGTAATAAATCAACATGTTTATTTATGGCGATTGTTCGCCATGTTAGACAACAATCAACGCGCCGACTCTGAGAAACTAAAGTATTTCATTCGCACACAATTCTATCCGTTACGTCTTGATGGTTTTTTATCAAAAAGAGGCAGATATTTATGAATGTAATCAGTAAACTAATGAAAGGATTAAACAATGGAAGGATTTACAGACAGAGAAACATTCGGGAATTCATTTAACAGGTACGAAAGTCTGGATACAGCACAACAATCAGACTTATTGATGGACAACAGGGAGCAGCAACAATTCCCCATG
This sequence comes from Fragariocoptes setiger, assembly GCA_019968535.1. Classification (NCBI taxonomy): domain Eukaryota; kingdom Metazoa; phylum Arthropoda; class Arachnida; order Trombidiformes; family Phytoptidae; genus Fragariocoptes; species Fragariocoptes setiger. Next base: position 9,564 of record JAIFTH010000552.1, on the reverse strand, counting down.
ACATGGGGAATTCCCCATAGATGGATGCGAAGTTCAAAATTTGTTGGGGTTGGCATCGACCCAGCCGTAAAAATGTTCGTTTCTTAGATGACGGCTTCTTGAACATCAATCAATATGGCATCGTTCGAGTCTCCAACAAATACGGTCGTCTCGAGGAGACAATCATCGGTGACGACCTGAAAAGATGCTGCCGAGATTTCGATCAGATGCTGATTGGGCAACACGAAGTGTTGATTGTAGAAAAATTGGAATAATAAAACATCATTGGCACAACTAACCAATATTCAAACTCGTTGACAATTTAATCATTTAGTTATTCAAACTTTTAGAAATGTAACTGCTTAAATAAAAGCTACGGTTTCTCACGCCCCTTGGAACACCGAAGCGCTATTAGGTCGTCTGTATCACTGGTCATCTTTAGGTGGGAGATATATATGTACACACAGAGACAACGTTTCGATCTGCTCAGAACGGACATCTGTCGCAAAGTACTTCGGCCTGGTTTCGCTTTTTATTCAAGTCGCTCTAAAACTTGTACCTCTGTCTTTCCGATGAGCAAGTCATCACTAGTTTCACAACATCGTTTTACTTCATCGTCGATTACGGTTTGTTCGAGAGGACGACCGCGAAGATCGGTAACGTTGACTATCCCATAACGGTCTATGGTTAAATACCCATCATCTTCCCAAACTTTATTTTTACGGCCAGGGCGGTGGCGACCGTAACAGATCTTAAATCTTGTACTTATAAGTGATTTGAACTGTTGTAATGGGTCAGACATCGGTTCAGTTTCTGGAGCTGCTTCTACTAATAATCTAGGAGGAAGGGACGCTGGATCCACAAATGCCGGCGCGGTATGAACCGATGATTTGGATTGAGGTGCTGCTTTCATTGATGATATGGATGGTGACGCGGCATACATTAAAGGTTTTGTTTGTTGAGGCGCCTCAACCATAGGTCCAGCGTTGAAAATTAGCCAGAATGTTTTTTTATCGATGAACCTCTCCATTGTTTCAGAATGCCCCAAAAAAAGATCTAGTTGATGTTGAATGAATGATATAAAATTACCAGTCTCATGATTGACCAGCGGTGTTTGCACCTAAATCTGCAGTAGTTCGGTAAGAAGCAGGACTAGTGGACATGATTCTGAGTGATTCGGGAGCTTTCGCCGTAACGTCCAACTTTATTAGTGAGTTGGTATATCTACGAAAACGAAGTTAACAGTCAATGTAATAAGTTTCACTTTAGAGCAACGTGTTGACAGCTCAAGCTTTCTGAACAAGCTTAGAGAGTCGCCACTCTAGATAATGAAATGCGAGAGCACAACATCAGGTGTAGGGAACTATCCAAATGAACATTGCCCATACGATGCACTTAAAACTTGAAGAATGATGTAATCTTAGACAACAAGCCTCCTTTTTTGTCGTCCTTGGTGGTACTGGTGCTGCTGTTGTTTTTCGAATATCGTGCGCCATAGTTGTTATTACGATTGTAGTTTTCCGATGATGTCAACTCTTGTATCAAAGGCCCATCTTGCAACGCGCGATGATTGTTGTAGCTTGGCTGTTTACCAGAGTATGGCAACTCTTCGTCGCGCTCGTTTACTTCCTCCCGACCTGTGCTGTCTCTATAGACAGACTTTTCTTTCACACGTCCATTGGGGCCACCGGTGTAACTGTATGAGTACGAGTATGACTTGAAATAACCGGAGGGACTCTGTCCTCCAAGTCCTCCCGTGAATAGACCATGGCTCATCACATTTTGATTTCTTTGATTGTCGACCGGCACGACATCGTTTCGACCGTTGTTATCAGCAATCGGTGTTTGCTCGTCATCGTCAGGGAATTCAATAATCGGCTCGTTCGTCCGATCGTAATCTTGTTGCTTGAACATCAGATTGCGTGGTGATTGTCTGTGATTAAAATTATGTGTGTCAAAGTTACTTTCGCGACCGCTCATAAAAGGGTGCATCGGAGACCCAAAGTTGAAGAATGAATCAATGAGTCCGGCGATCGGATGCACGAATGCTCTCTCTTGCTGTTGATTCTTGTGATTATTCCACCGATTGCTTGGGTAAAGGTGAGTGTCGTCGAAGAAGAAACTCATCTGTCGGTGCATATCGTCGAACACCGAGCGGAAAAATGGGTCATCGCGAATCATTTCGCAAAACTAACGAGCTTTGTTTTTGCTTTCTAATCAAAATCAGATATTCCTCTCTCACTTGCTGATTGAATTAAATTGAAGCTACTTTCAGTGAACGGTTCTTTAATTCGGCGCAAGGTTTTATTGTCGCTGTTCAGTTGTGCGATTCGAATGTCAACGAAAAATGTTATTCCCAGAGTAAATGTTGATGTTAGCTGCTATTGTTACCGAGTGATTTCCAGAAACGCACACGCACTGAACGCACGAGAATATCGAGAAAATTCTCGACTGCGAGTGCAGAATCTGCAGGATCAACAAAGTGCAATAGCATGATTGGGCTCCCCTAAACGAGCCCACTTCGGAGGATAAAGGTGTTGGATTTAGGCGTTGACGTCATGATAGTTTCTTTTGATACTCTTCTATTAGAAGGGTATCATCATTTCTCCAATCAAACTAAGACATTGGCATTCTTTATTTACACTTGTGCGAGAGTACAGAAATCATTCATCTGATTTATGTCTTTTGTTTGTCTTCTCAGACTGTTCTTTAGGTTTCGCGTGGGCCGCGACGGCGTATCCAGGTAGCTCTAGAATGTTTGATTTAGCAAACACTCTAGAATCTTTGATTGTGGGCAAAAATTGATTTTCATAGATATCAATAGCTCGTATAACTCGCCTATCATCTAGATCGTAACCAGCACCGAGGTCAATATTCGAGTATTTGTCGCGCAACTCCTTCGTCAAGCTTGGCTCTTGTCTCTCGTTGGACCCTGTTTCGGCTGTCACATCCGATCGATCGCCCACAGCCATTGTAAATTAATTTGATGTGTCAATTTTCGTATGAATACCTGTATCAAAAAATCATTACAAAACTGTCACATACGACAAATGCTTATATGTGTAAATCTGCAGCTCTACAGCTTTTGTTAGGACCAGAGTTTTGTGCAGATGTGAGCGAATGTGTGTGTGTGTGTGTATGTTTGTGTTTATGTGTGTTTGTGTTTGTCAAATAGCGTGCTTTTTAGTGATTCTTTAGAATTCGCCAGCAACATCGTTGACGACGATAACAGACGCAATCCAGGATTTGCAGACGATGGGCTAGGATTTAGACCTCAAACATCTCACACCTCACTCTTCATCAACAATAATAATAATTATCATTATCGTCTTCTCTAGGAGACAATCATCGGCGGCGATTTGAAAAGATGGTGCCGAGATGCTGATCGGGAAATACGAAGTGTTGATCGTAGAAACATTGGCACAACCAATCGATACTCAAACTCGTTGAAAGTTTAATTACTCAGTTATTTTAACCTTTTTAGCTTGTAACTGCTCAAATAAAAACTTCAATATTAGTCAGATTATAACACAATTTAGTTCATAAACACATATGCAACACACAAATTTTGATTGCAATGATAATAATAATAAAACACAGCTTAAAATCACATTAGTTATCCGGATAAATATTGTTGGCGCCGTTCGACGATAATGACTTAGGATGGCCGGCACGCGTAAACACCGTCACCAATCTTGACGTATTCGATAGATTCATCTGATTTTGATTTTGACTCTGAGGTGACGTCATTTCGTCTAATGTTGCTCGTGTCGAAGGCGTTCGTTGGTTGGCCAATTGTTGGCTCACAAGTTCCAATTGTTCAAATTCATGCCTGAGCTCGTGTTCAAAGCTTGAATTTGACCTGACAATGCTCCGATTCCTATTATTTTGATTAGCATTATATTGATGTAGTTCTCGGTGTTGCGAACCTTGGATCTCAGATGGCGATGATTTAACGGCACCCTCGTCATAAGTATAAGTATTCGATTTATTTGGCTGCATGTAACTGTTTGAAGGGCGATGATTGTTGAAGTAAGCTGGCCAGGCTGAATCTGACACAGTGTAATGATTGTTGCTTGAAGTCGCCGAGGTTGTTGTGATTGGCGGCCATTGGCGTAGCGGACGCGATTGCCAACAATGGGGCGTTGTTTGATCACTTTGTTCGTTAGAAGTTTGATACTTGTAATCGTCGGGACTCACGAAGCGTTGCACACGAAACGGTGCAACAATCGAGGACGATGACGACGATGTTGTGGCGATCGATTCGATACTTTCAGGTGTCGAATAAGGTGAGCCTCCGAGCGAATTGAGCGCTGTTGTGGTCGATCTCACACTATCTGGCGTTACAGGAGCCAACAGCATGTCTGCCATCGACATGTGCGGACGACGCACGGTTCCATAAACTTGCACTCTGTCGTACTGTGGTGCGGCATAATTAATAGAGTTATTCATAGAGTTGTTGTGGGCCCACACTGGTGTCAGGTAGGCCGGACGGGCTGGTTTTGGTGCCACCTGCGGTGGTTGGAGTTTTTGCCGCTGTTGATGTTGTTGTTGTTGATTGAACAAATGTTGCCATTGGTTATTGTTGTTAGAAGTGTTATCGTTGTCTAATTGAAATCGTTGTCGTAGATTACGTAACGAATTGGCGACGTCACTTTGGAGACGCTGTTGGCGTTGGGCAACATCGTTTGCGGTTATTGTTTGTGTTGTAACATCAACACCAGCGTGATATTGGTTGATATTGTTATTGAGAAAATTTTGATCAATTGATGGCACGTTCAATAATTCGCAGCTTCTAAACGACAAAGGATAGTCGTTCAACTGTTGATGATTCGACAAATTGTCCGACAATTGCCACGCTGACTGATGATGTGACTGTTGTAGTGGCTGCTGAGGTGGCGGTGGTGGTTGTGGCTGAGCATGTGGATACTGCTGTCGTGAGGCCAAATACAAACGAGCAGCAATTGGCGACGCCTGCACCTGCTGGGCATCAATCAGAGCGTCGATTTGCTGACGCTCGACGCCTGATTGAGCTTGATCTTCGGCTTCCCAGAACTCAGCCTTTTGACGATTGGTAGCTCCATTTGTTAAATCGACACCTAACGCTTCTTGTGTGATAGAGTCCGCTGTGTCTAGCTCATCACCTGACGTACCGAGGTTGGCCAACAGGCGCCGACGCATGCACGGCGATTTTATTTGGCTCAAATCAATGCGTCCGTTTTGGCCAGAAACACCGCTCGGTGTGTACGTAAATGGTTTCTTGTCGCGACCAAGACACGAAACAAGTTTACCAGGCAACTCTTGGAATTGTTGCTTGGCGATCTCGCGAGGTCCGACATTGTTGTTTACACTGGATGTTGACCAATGTCGAGGCAACGTTTGACTCATTGCACTGCCGGCTGGCGGTGGCGGGCCTTGCATTTGACGAGCGGCCAAACGTCGATTAAGCTCGGCATTGAGTTGATCGCCGACGCTGGATTTCGAGATGAACAACGTGGCCGGAGACTTGAGTTTGTGTCCTGCGTCGAGCAATTCCTCGCTCAAGCCAATGTGCGTGCCGTTCGCTTTGGCTACATCAGCACATTTGGCCGCCGCCAGTGCAGTTCCCAATGGCACAATTGGCTGAGGTGGTGGAGGCGGAGGCGGAGGCGGAGGTGGCGGTGCCGGTGCCGGTGTCGGTGTCGGTGTCGGTGTCGGTGCTGGTGCTGGTGGGGTCTGTGATTGGCACGTGGACGTCATGTGTGGAGTTGTTTCTTGAACAAACTTGAAACAAACAACTTGTCGACGAAGATAGACAAGTTCTACTCACAAGGTAGCTGCTGACTATTGCTGATTATTCTGCTTAACTCTGTGTCTCTGATTCGAATCGGCAGATTCGAATTATCGTTTGCCGTATTCTTTCGTTCGCCCGTTCAAAGTCAAACAAGTTCTCGATCAAATACGAACTCAACGAAATTCATTGTTGCTATGTCGGCTTCCTAATTGAAATATTGATCCTCAAGCTAGACAAATTTGTGTGTGCTTAACAAGTACACGTACACACACGCATATATATAAATATATATCAACATTTGCATTTACATTGAAAGACGTGACACAACAACAACAAGCTAACGGGCTAATTGAATATCTCGTTTCTTCGTTGTCGTCGTCGTCGTTGTTCCAAGAAATAAGAAACTGCCTGGTTAGCGTTGAACTAGCGAACGGACCAATCACGTCTCATCGAAGCGAGCCGAGGCACACACAACTTATAACGCAATTCAACATAGCTCAAAACGATACAGCACAAAGCTTTGGTAGCCAAAACTTGTCTTTGGCAAGACGCCGAATGTGTGTCCCACCCTTTCATTCTTCTCGTCTCTACTAGATCTATTAGTTCGTTTCAGTTATCAATGTATCAGCTACACTGCTGTGTTGGCACCGGTGTTTCATCGTTGGCCTTAAGCTTAACCTCAGCGTCAAGCTCAAGATCACGAAGCTACAGTCGACGTCGGTGTCGACTGAACAGCAACAGCAACGAACATCGGCGTCATTTAGTTTAGTCAGGGTTAGCAGAATAATCAGTGATTTATGGCGACATTCGCTTTGCTCGCTCACACCTACAACCTCGTCGCACGTATGCACAGCGAAGTGAGCTTGTTTTGTGGGCCCACTCACTACGCAAATGCCCGAAGCTTCGAACATTGAGCATTCCAGCCCAATGCTAAATGCATATCATTCTTAACCTTGGCCTTCGTTCACGTCGTCAGCCACAGCCCCGAGCTCACACGACGAACGTGGCCAAACCTTGGCTTTGTTTCGTCACAATGGAAGTTTAGTTTATTTGTTGCTACTAGCAAAATTATAATAAAACAAGTGTACAATTCGCTGACTCGCTAATATTAATATATTAAGTCAGCTTCTACTGAACTTTTCAAAGGGAAACACTCTTTCTTCTTCTTCTTCTCATCCAAAATGAACTAAACTGAATTGAATTGAATTGAACTGAACTGATTCGTGAGAGTATCATCAACTAGATAGACAGCAAACACAAATGCTAATGTGTTGATGTTGTTGCTGGGAGTCTGTTTAGTTGCGCAATGTCACAAAGTAAACAAGTCAGTCAAAATTATTCACACGCACACTGCTGTTCTGTTGTTGCCATTCGAGCTCGTGAACTTGTGAGGCCCGCTAGCTGAGACGACGAGTTGCTTCAGATTGCGACAAGCCGCTCGACGTTTGACAACAACGCTGTGTTGCTCATCATTCGAGCAACACAACGAACAGCGTGTGAAATTAAGTGAGTCTATCAAGCAGAGAGAACACACAATAAAAGCAAAAGCAAAATGAATGAATTGAGGCGAAACATTATGAGCAAAATAAAGTAACGAATTCCATTCCATTTCGCGTTTTATCGTGAATCAAGTCAAGTAGATTCTGTGACTCAAATTCATTCAAAAACAAACATTCGAGGTTATTTTATTTTATTCTATCTCATACATTCAATTAGCCGATTGTAGCGCACGCACAAGGACAGTCATGTCGAGAGTTATTAATTCATTATTATTTTTTATCCATTCCACTTGTTTTCATAATGGCAAGCGAACGAAGGATTTTTATTGTTATTAACGTTGCAGCTTGTTTTTGAGTCCACACTTGTGAGTGACGTCAGCAACAGGGGAAGCTTTTTTCGTTCGATTCGACTCGTTGAAATCATGCATCATCTATTGTGCTATGAAATGAATGAGCGGGCGATGGATCCCCGCTTTAGCGTCTGCTTCAATGATTGTATGACGCAAAATATCAGAGAATTTTGACATTTTGACTTGATGCGTGTAAAGAAAGATTTAAGAAATTAGTCCAAATGATGAAATGAAGAAGGAATATTGAAATGAGAGCACAGTTCAACATCTGACAGTCCAATGGTCATCTTTTGGCTTACTATTCAATGCCATCTATTGAATCAATGAACAAACGAAATGATAGACTGATCGCCTGCCCCATGTGTTTAGTGCATGCTCATTGATATCATGCAGTGTGTATTGAGCATTGTTAATGCTCTAATACCAGGAACGACACAACAGTTCTAGCAAATGAAATGAACCCAGAGTCTAGCCAAACGAACACTGATCATGTTCGACAAGGGTGTCTCTCTGTATTGTTTTTTCTTTCTTTTTTCCTTTCTCCTATATTCACTTGTTAACATGAGCCTCTCATGTTCAATGTTCTCAATATGAGCGTGTGAGAGCGCCTGTTTTTGTGTGTCGCGCTCTCACGAACGAAATAGGTAACAATGTCTGTTCGATGGTTTAATTATCTATACCAATTAACTCGTGGTGTTGGTCACTTAATTGTTGAAACGATAATTGGCTGTCACGACAATTTGGGAACTGTCTTACTAATTAAACATTGAGATAAACAAGTGCAGCAGCATTGAACAAAATCCAGCTGCTAATCGTTATCGTCGGCTCGATGTCAGTACGAAAGGCTCGCTTAGATCGAGAGAGAAGGATTCATCATGAAGCTCGAATATGAGAATGAAAAATACGAAAAATTGACGAACTTTACAAAAAGAAACAAGAGCCGTTTGCTATACGTGAGCTTTTGAGAGATCCACTCGAGTTCCGATGCTTTCTAATCGCTTCGACACTCAACTCATTCTCTCTCCCTCTCTCGCGATATTGCATACAAACGAAAGCTCGTCAGACTCTCTGACGACGATCAGCACAAAAACGATGGCTTCAAAATTACGAATAATAGGCATTGGCGGCAGCAATGGAATCATAGACTGCATCAGTTCATGCTGCTCGTTAAAAAAGTGATTGAACAGTCTAGAAATTTACTACGCACGAACTAAAATTAGCCCACAGGTGCTAGTCAGGTGCGACAATTGTCTGGTTTTTGTGCTGCCTCTACCTGTGCCTTTGCTTCTGGCTATGCTTCGCTGTCTCTTGATTGGCTAATGTTTGCCTCTAGATGATTATCGATCCTTGTCTACCTTTTGATCGGTGAATTTATCGTTCAGTCTTTTAACGTTTTCGCTTCATATGACAATTATCATTACGACATTGTGATACGATCAGTGATTATTATTAATTACATAGACGATTGTGGGACAAAAAATTATCAAGTTATTCAATTAAAGAGCGTTAAAAGATAGAATTTGTTGTTGAATTATAGATTGATTGAACAGCAATAATTCGTTCAGTGAGTAGTAATGAGCGGTAGTTCGAGTAGAACGGTGTGTGCCCTAGTGGCCGTTGCACTGATGGTGCAATCGATCGATGCCACGTTGGGCAAAAATCACCATGCAGGAAAGATATCGAGATTATTGAGAAACAAAGGAGGTTACGGCAATGGAGGTGTTCACGCGCCTCATGGAGTGGGACAGTACCAAGGAATCGGCCATAGACTGCAAAACCTGGCTGGTTTGACTGGTCACGGGGGACACAGAGTTCATGGAACGAGTCACGTGCCTGGACAGTACCAAGGAATCGGCGATAGACTGCAAAACCTGGCTGGTTTAACTGGTCACGGGGGACACAGCGTTCATGGAACGAGTCACGTGCCTGGACAGTACCAAGGAATCGGCCATACTCGGCAAAA
>JAIFTH010000551.1:0-22997 GCA_019968535.1 Fragariocoptes setiger | reverse complement strand
TCGCACGGAGATAAACCCTAACATAGGCGGATCATTTATTTTGTCGAGCATAGTATACATTTCAGTTCGATATCTCGAAATCTGAGCCCACTATAACACATGAATAAAGCACAACCTGTCCCATTCAAGCACACACCGTCACATGGTCGCTCTTCTATTATTTTTTTTCCGAACTGGAATCCTGTCACCCTTTATACACCAACAAGGCACAGGAGAGTCAAACACATGGCAAGCGTTCTATTTTTAGTCTAGGCTCTCTCATCTTCACTTATTTCGTGTTATTCTGTTATCTAGTTATCTCTCTCTCTCTCTCTCTCTCTCTCTCTGTGGGAATAATTCAACTTCCGGACAAACACTAGCTCAACGCAGTGAGCTAATGAAACTTTCTACTCTCTTGTCATCAGAAATTCATGCCCTCTTCTTCTCCTTCAGTTGCACTTGACTTCATGTCACGTTTTTTTCACGTTATACCAGGCACTTCGTGCACTCGTCGAGTTTGAGTTTGAGTAAGAGTTTGACTCGACGAGGATCTCTTGTGAACGTTAGAGATAGTTGGTCGATGATAATTGACACTGATTTTTGCTATGATTTTACTTGATCGTCCGAGCTCTCACACAAAGTCTTGAGATCTCATCTAACGATGAGTTGCAAACTCGTGGAGCACACATGAATAAGAATATAGGCTCGTCTTCATGCCTCTCTAGCGTCTGGTAATAGACTTGGCTACTCTGTTACCAGACACTATTGAGTATGATCTCTCACCAATGAGCGTGTGATGAGTATCGAAACAATGTGCCGAAACAAACAGTGGAAGAGGAAGAAGACAAAACTTACTCGGCACGATTGCGATCCTTGACACGATGCAGGGCGTCCTTAACGAAGCCCATCGCAGTGTTGAGATTACGCTTAAACGGACTGAGCTCTCCCTCGCTCTCGAGCTGATTGTTGTATTGTGAATTGCCCGGCGCTTTGGGGGCGCCATATTCTTGATTGTTGCTGTTGTACATGCTTCTTAATTTATTTCTTTTTTCGTCTCGTGCGTCTGTTATTTTCTGTTCACTCGTTACCTATTTGCTCTATTGTGCTTTATTTTTGCTCACTCGCTCACTCTTTTACTTAATAACTGACGCGATGATAATCCTTGATTGACTAATGTTTTCTCTCTTTCTCTATTTTTACCACTAATTATTTCACGCTCAATGTGGACACACTAACAAGCAACTAGCAACTAGTAGCTAACAACTTCGAATTTGAACTGGCGAACGTTCGATTATGAAATCTATCTGTCTTCGTTTCATTCAACAATTCTCTAATAAACTTGATTGAACTCACTCATTTTTCTTATTTTCTTGAGCGAGTTTTAGTGTATACTAGCACACAAATATTTGCATCGTAAATGATGCAATGAAAGAAGAGATAATTTCAGAAGGAAAACTCAAGCTTCATCTGTGATATTCTTCGTTTTACTTGTACTCTTTATACTTGTTAGTTGATCTTGTCAATTCCTTACTTTGTGAACAATTTTTGATAATTTCCTGCGTATCGACAACTTAATTTGTTACTAACTGTGGTATAATATTTTCGTTTGCTCCGCTTGATTGCTGACAAAATCGGTACAAAATCGTCAGATCAACGATAGACACCGATGACGACGACGCGATGGCGTCCACAACAACGGCTCACACTCTACTGATATCTGACGACGCCTAACCAACGACTGAGCTTCCTCGGCGAGACTTCTAAACGGATCTCACGAAAGGAGCGCATGTAACAATCGCAAGCTTGCCGCCGAACTAACCTTTGTTGCCACAGCGCGTGTTGCTACAGCGAATGTCAAACTAGCGCCATCTTGTGGTGCCCCCATTCAACTGCGATGACAACGCAAATCTTGTTCATGCTAGTCTATAATGCACTGCTTAAATCAATTAAAATGAAGAAGCACTATAATTCCTGGTAATTAGTTGAAAACAAAACCATCATAGAAATAGAAAATAACCCAATGATGTAAAATAAAGGACACTTTTCAGCTCTCAATTTATTCTCTGAAATTGATCTTGAATTCGATCAGGAATACAACACACACGCACGCATAAGACGCGTAAATTGGCTTCATGCTAGTTATCATTTATTGCCTGATTAGATTAGAGGCACTGGGCCGAACTGCATCAAACTTTGATGGATGGCGATGTTATGTTGGCGGTGGTGGCGGCCGACTCGTCGCATTTCGATCGGATGGCCTCACGACAGAAGGGGCAATCTTTGAGTAGATTTGCACACGTGTGACAAAAGCCACTGTTGAATTATTGGAAAGAATTGAAAAATTTTAATATTAGTTACAAATTAAGTTAATAGAACATCTGAGACAATCTCGATATATTTTGAGATTACTTACTCATGATTGCAGGGTTCCAGCGTGACTGTGGCCCGTTCGTCGCAACAAATCGAGCACACGTTGAAGGTGTCGCATTCGGACTCGATCTTTATGAGACTCAGATGTCTGATTAGATAGATGTTTTGGGGCATAAGATGTGTATAATTAATCATGATTAGATTTTGAACATAAACATCATCAAGATGAGTCGTCATACTGTGTGATAAAGAATATAATGAGAAAATTAATTACTTACCTTGGCATAATGATCTTGTCGGCGGGCGAAAGGAGGCCTTTTTCGTTGAACGAACTAAAGCAAACATTATCCGGCGGATACTCAAACGCTTTAGATCCAAAATTGAACTCACATTGCTGAAATGACATGAACGAAGCAGCAGCGTAATACTCAATGTTGTCAGCTTTGTCCTTGAACAGTTCGATGCACGGTGGAACTGTGGCACCATTCAAGCTAAACGTCACCTCGCGCTTAGTGAGATCAATCAGGCAGCCTACAATGTCGCCAGGCTTCCAGCGAGGTAATTTGACCGGAATACTTTGTGCATTGTGCCATAACAATTGGCGACAACCATCGAACGCCAACGATTGATCGTCGTCACCAATACCGAAACCTTCGTGATTCAGGAAACGACTCGCTTTGGTGGCGAAGCCCAATTGCATGACGCCGGCAGTGATGAGTTTAACTTCATAATAAAATATGCCCTCTGAAATTGGAAACGTACAACGGACACTCTCAAAGAATGACGTATCATTGCGCGCCATTAATCCGTCGGCGGATATTTTCAAGTACTCACTAACATCTTTGGAATTAAGCATGGAATTAATGTTGCTGGTATCGATAGTTTCATATGTGTACGGTCTATCAGGATAAATGAACCAATTGTCTAGGCCCCATTGGGCACAAAAGCCGACTTGTTTTTTCAAATAATCGGTCGAATGGTGGATCCATGTCTCAAGTTCAAGCATGTGCTTGTTATCACCGCTTTGGCTCAGTCTTTTTATAATAAGTTGCTTGTTATCGATGGTTTGGGCGAATTTTTCTAGCGCTATCAAGGCGAATAATATCACAATAGGACTATAAGAGGGATCGATGCGTTGCAATAAAAATGTTTGAATACGGTCCGAGAATAACGCCCGGCTTAGATTGCCGGCTAGTTTTTCGGCCAAACAACTGAGCACGAGGCAAATGTTGCGCTGGCGCGCCAAATTTTGCGTTTTATCATTGCTCGATGTTAATTTGAGCACATTCTCTAGCTTTGCCAAGGAGTTATACATTGGCAATGGGGCATCTTCTAGAACTAGCAATATCAGGGCAGGTCCTAGCGGATGATCAATGTCGATACGATTAACTAACGAGTTGATGACAACGTACCAACCAATTTCGGTCTCTGATATTGTGTGCAATTTGTACATGGCAGTGGGATGCTCTTGGTCTGCCTCAAACAATGTCCGTATGGAGCACAGAAAGTCGAGGACAAGCTTGTCCACTTGAACTGCTAATTTATGTTGTACGTACCATGGCAGTGCGTTGGCTGACGCCGACGACGACGACGACGATGTTGTTGACGATTTGGCTATTGAGGGCGGCGTCGATGAAGATGCCAATGACGAAATTGATTGCAACAATCGGCGCCCCGAACGCAACGAAGACGACGATGATGACGACGACGTGGGCGAACCATCGATGGTCTGATGACTGTCGTCGCTGTTACGATGTCGATGGCGATAATTGTGATGATGGTGATGATGATTATTGTCTAAAGTTGAGCCAGAGGAACGTTCCAATGATCGTTTTTTGGATTTGCACAAACACGCACCCATAATTTTACAAATATATTGTGTGCTGGTGTCGTCTACGGCGAAACAATCAATCTCTTGGAAAGTTTCAAATGTTTATGCTTATATGCTACGTGGGTGTGTGCCTAGGGTGTGTGACTAAATATCTAGGTGCTTAATATGCTCCGAAATGTTATTCGTTTTTCAATGCTAAGGAACTGTATCTATGCGACTGTTGTTGATGTTGGACAGTGGTGGTCAATCGGGGAGCCTCATTTTGCTCGTTTCACTCACAGTGCCCATTACAGATGCACATAACAAATTAACGGCATCGAATATAATATGTGCCCTTTGTATATTGATAGATGTTATGCTATTAAAATGGGAATCTTACAATAACGTGATATTATTTCAATGTTATGATTCTGAATGGTTAATAGGTCGCAGTTTGGTGAGTGGTGTGTCCGTTGTGTTCTGTTGTGTTTATCACAAAAGCAGCGAGCAGCTGCGACAACGACCACGGTTCACATGGACCGGTGGTGGTTCACTGTGAATATACAAACACAAGCACAATGAACTATATATTCTTGCACTATGTGCACACTGCAACAGTGTTAATGTTTGCGAACTTTGTACTCGCACACAAACACACACACACACAAACACACACACACTCAACGTATGTGTGTGTGTTTGTGCATGAACTCTGCTTGAAATGCTGTGTGAGTGTGAACACAACTGACACACGGGCATTTAGCGAATGTTCTGCGCTGGAATTATTTCGTCGTTGATGTTGTTTTTATCAAGCGCTTATTATCATCTATTATCATTGTATCTATTATTGTTGATCGAAATATATATATATATTAATTCAGTACTTGATTTTAGCTGTTATTGTGGAGCGCAGATAACACGCACCCGAAGAATCAAAGAGGCAATGTTCTTTGGTTTTTTCGTTGTTGTCGACTTTGTTATGTAACTCGTCTGATTACTTGTTTCGATAAGTACTAATAATATTAACACTAACACTACACACATGTAACGATAATGGCAATGGTATGATTGTAATAACCACCAGTGGGATAGCCGTTGTTGTTGTGTATTTGTCTGATGGATCTAATGTTGTCGTGTATGATTATTGTGGCCAACATGCAAGAAGAAGAACAAGAAGCGCTCGATGCAACAGCAATTCAATTATGTCATCGGCATCTGAAGATAGTAACACTACAAAAATGTTGGGAATTACGATTAACTTGAAAATTTTTACGCTACGATATTATTGTTATTATCGATGCGATCGATGAAGTGAACGTGACACCAAAACTGATTCGTGGACACGAAATGCTCACCACTGGGATTGATTTCCACACTGAAAGGTGGGCGCACACACTAATTAACGAAGGAACACATGAACGTTCATTGGTGATTATTTTGATTGGTATCGATGTGATTGTTTGTTTATCTGTCCATCTCTGATGTGTATTATGAAGTGCTAACGATGTTTTGCAGTGCCACTAAAACTGAAAATGTTTTGGTGATAGACGACAGAAGCAGCGCCAAAATATCCACTTTGAAAAGAACAAAACGTTGTGCTGTATGGCGTATGTCAGACACTTCTCAAAGCTGTGTGTTTTTGTGTGTGCCTTTGGCCAACGAACCTTGTCCAACTTTGGTGTGTCAGTTAGCGGTCGCGCTGCAATACTGGATCCTTTCTGTCGAATCACACATTTGTTGACTCATAATACATGATAACAAGCAGCAACGAGAGCTTGTGTAGTGTGTCATTAATACTCAAGTGAAGTGCGGCAGCGCCAGCAAGAAGCACACCAAATCATCCGTTAACTATCTAACCGGCTTCCATATTACAATGTTACTGACAAGGAACGGTGGCTGGCCAACCCTTTGTGGTGTTGTTATCATAATCCTTGAGTCATACCGTTGGAAGTAGCAGCAAATCTCAACTCACATGGCACCGCGCAATTCGCATCGGTCGAAGAGTTTGATGGACTCTTGAGCAGCGGCTGCAACGGCGACGACGACAAAGTCGTTGCGTGAATAAATGAATGGATCGAAGTTGCTCAAGTTCAACGAATCAACAAAAAACGAACGGCACACGAGCTAGAGTTTCAAAAGAGCGTCTCTTCAAAAGAGCATGCTGATCATGGTGTTGTTGTTGTTGCTTCTGTTATGGTAAGATAGCAAGCTAGCGTGTGGGCAAGCTAGTTGATTGCAATGACTAGTAGTAGAAGTGCCGCCGATAACCGTAATCATAAGGAAGATTACGGCGGCATCAGCAGTAGCAAGAGATCTGCAGTAGTAGAATCAAAGGTCAGCAAACTGGAAACTTAACAGTGCACTTGTTCTTCAGTGCACTGTACAGTGTGTGATTCGCAGGTCGTATTGCCATGCAGTCAACTACAAGAATTGCTGACTTGCTTGACTTGACTTGATGCCTGGCTCAATGACTCACTGACTGACTGAGTGGCTTTAGACAGGCAGCCAAGCAGCCAGTTTATCTCTAGTAAGGCAGGCTCTCGCTTGCAGCCAGTGTTATGATGCTAAACATGACGAGTGAGCAACAGTGCACAAGTGCAGTCGGCAGGCAATCGTCATCTGTATAGTCAAGATTACACGCAGCATACAGTAGTATTTGCTGGTATATTCTGTGACCGAGCTTGTGTATTTATATTGCAGCAAGCTGTTAAAGGTTATTGTACCTTGAGTGAGTCGAGTCAGCACTCATGGCAAGGCCGATGCACGCATTCACATACTGAAAAGCTCGTTCTTCAGCGGCACCCGTGTTATTTGGCGTCGTAATGCCACAATGGAATTGTTTTTCTTCCATTTGCATTCGCATCACAGGTAGAATCCAAGCGATGCCTGATTTGTATTGCAAATGTTGCAAGTGCCAAGCGCAGTTGGAAGTATTTTACTGATTTACAGGTAATTCGCTCAAACTCATTCGCAGAAGACGAGGAAGGAATGAAAGAAGGAAACATCTTGACAATCTTAAGGTAGAAACATTCCCACGAAGCGAAGTCAAGCCGCAGCTGCAACTGCAGTTATAGCTATGGTTAGCTGGCCATTTGCCAATGACTGAATGTCGTGTGCTTCAGCTGAGCTGGCATTCCAGGCGTCGAATGTCGTCAATTTCCTGCTGAAATATTCCATAATACTTGGGCGTACGCATTTTCTTGATGGATAACAATAGAATAGAATATTCAGAGTCAAGTTAGAAGTGCATATTGAAATAACAAGGACAAGTCAGACAGAAACAACAAAAAGAAGAGCCCAATATAAGAATATCGAACGGTGACTCGATCATGGAAACATCTCGATCATGAGATGCATTGATTGAATGAATACTTACCACGTCGCGGAGGTTTTCATCAGCGCCGGCACGCAACAATGCGTCGTAGATTTTTCGCGACGCCGGCGACGTACGCAACGCGCACGCATAATGCAATGCCGAGCGGCCCAAATTGTCGGTCACATGAACGCTGGCCGGCTCCAATCGGACGAGTGTCTCGACGCAATGCGTTCGTTCAAACATCACGGCCAGGTGTAGCGCACACCGAGCGTGCGTCGATTTGGCCAAAACAAGACGTCGGTCACGCGCCACCAATTGCTCGACACCATGCCGATAGCCGTGCCGAATGTACGCGTGCAGCTCGTCGCGCCACCGCTCAAAGTCGGCGAGCTGACGCAACAACTCAATCATAGTGTTCATTTTCAGCATCTTCAAAATTAGCATAATGTCGTTGCCGTCGGCGTCGGTGACATTAATTAGCGGCGTGTAGCCTTGCAACGCTAGCTGCTGTATCAATTGTGTTTGTTGCTCCACGAATGCGCCAATGATGAACTGATCGATGGCACGCACGTTCTCGATCAATTGAAATTGTGATGCAATATCACGCATGGTGCGATAGTACACATCACGCTCGCCGATGGCACATTCGGCGGCACTCATTAGCTTGTGCAACACCGACCGGCTGGCTGCACGCGACGCCATAAAGTGTAGCGCCGTTTGACCGAACGCATTCTTGCGTGCCTGATGCACCTGCTGCTGCTGGTGTTGAGCGGGCGGCGGTCGCTGTTTATGTTGCCCATTGGTTGATTTGGTGGTGGTGACGATGGTGTAGGCGGCGGTGGCATCTTGACGGCGAATGTGGCAGTGATTGTTGGGGCCACCTGTTGTTGTGCCTGTTGAGTTGTTGGTCAACGACGAAGACGAGGAGCACGTCGAGCATGATGTGTGCGAGCTCGACGTTGAGCACGTGCATGACGTTCGTCGTCGCATCTCCTGCGTCGTCGTCGTGGTCGCAGTCACCGCCTTTCCGTCCAGCGACGACATGCTAGAAGCCGCCGATTTCATTTGTTGCTGATTGGACGCAATCGTCGATTGAGTGCCATCGTAAGTGTTTGCTGTGTCACTCACGCGCTGACTGTTGTGGTTGTGAGTGTTGGACGTTGAGTATTTGTGCATGGATTTGGCAAAATTGTGCTGTATTGTTTTGGTGATAACACTCTGTTGCTGATAATTGTTGCTCGTCACAACGTAATTGGCGGCAAACGAGCGCCGCGACGACGAATGCTGACTACTGTCGTCAGCTGGCACGTGGCTACTGTCGTTTGAGTGCATCTGTCCAATGTCGTCCATGATCTGGTCCACTATCGCTTGGAGTTCGTTCTTTTCGCGCCGCACGGCCGCATCGAATTCGGCCGACACGCGCGCCACACGCTCATTGTCGGCATCGCTATCACTATCACTGCCACTAGCACTGGTTGAATCGTCGCTGCTGCTGCTGCTGCTGCCACTATGATCATCGGAATTTTGCGAATTTTGCGAGCTTGTTACCGTCAGATTCTTACTTTTAGTCGATCGTCGACGCTCCGATGTTACGTGTTGTTGTTGTTGTTGCTGTGAGTCGCTGCTGTCGCCGCTATCGGTGCATGCGTCGGCGTTGTAATCTTCGTCGCCACTTGCGGGCGATGGTTGCTCCCGGCCCATTCGGGCGCTTGTGTGGCCTGTTGCACGTCTGTTGTGTGCGCTTGACACGCCATGTTTGCGTTTATTGCTCTTTGATTGAGTACCGTTCGATTGCGCTTTGCTCGCAGTACTGTGCTGCTTGTGTGATGATGAAGATGATCCGTGCCCACACCGGGAATGATGCTGATGATGATGATGTGGCACGTGCTGCTGGGGTTGTTGTGCGTGTGGCGATGTCGAACGACTAATGACGTCGTAGCATTCGATCACAGTGTGCGTCTCGTTGTCGTGTACCAGCGAGGGCACGATGATGCCACCGACCGACAGCGACGAACGTCGGCGACCGCTGCCGCTGCCACTGTGTGTTGTCACAACGCCGGGCGGTGCCATACTGCCCACTCGCACAGGCCCTACTGGACTTGCCAAACTCAATCGAGCGAGCCCATTGTCTCCGATCAGCATTGGGTCGCACGCAACACCCAGTGCGGTCCCGCTGGCAGTGTCGACAGTGTCAGTGTTGGCTGCGCCGCACTGGCTGCCCACCTGGCTCAGCGACACCTGACTGCCTGAGCTGGCACCTGCCGAGCTGTAGAATTTGCTTGCCGTCGGCGGCAAGCCAATTGTGACGGTGGCGCGCTGCAGCTTCCGATGATCCTTGCGATCTTTGTCTTTGTGGTGATGATGATGATGCTTGGGTGGCTTGGGCGACGAGCGTGAGCTGCTATTGCTATTGTGCTGCTGCTGCTCATCATTAACTGCTGTCGGTGCTTCAAATCTGTTATTCACATTCTCACTCATATTCTGCTCAAAAGTGTGCTCGTCAACAACAATGGTATAATTAGCTTGGCCCTTGTTATTGTCACGATGAATTGCATTGCTCGAATCGTCGTTGCTAAGTTGTCTTTGTCCTGGTCCTTGCCCTTGGCCTCCCCTAGCTTTATTGTCCGCCTGACCACCTGTTGTTTCGTCAGGTGTTGCTGTTGTTGTGTTGATTGTCGTCAATCTGTAGCTCGTTGAAATGTTATCGTTATTATCATTATCGTCGTTTTCGTCGTTTGTACTCATGACAAACGTGGGCGACGGTGTCGCTGGTGTGGCTGGCGGCGTCAGTGGTTGTGCTTGCCCATGACCGGCGCCTATGAACGACAGATGACAATAGCGGCCGTCTTGAGGCTCCTCGATCTCACTGCCTGTTGTCACACCTGTTATCGTTGCTGCTGCTGTTCCAGTTTTTGCTGCAGCGTCGTCAGTTTGAGACACATTGACGACGCAAATCGCGCTCGTCGATGGACTCGAAATCTCTTTTGATTGATCTCTGGTGCTGTCGATTATTGTTTTCGGTAGCAAGTCTGTAGTTATTGGTTGATTCGGCATTTGAGTCGAACTCGAGTTCGAATCAAGAGATCTCGATGAATCGGCATTCCTATGATTGGCATCAACATTTGATTGGTCTGATTTGAATGCAGAGTCTGTGAGTGTTGTTGCCACTGTGTTGTTGCTTGTTGTTGTAAAGCGTATCTCACTCTGACAGTCGCGTGAAGGCAGCTGTGTTTGCACGCCAGACTTATGCAAATTGGTGTCGCTCACTAGTGGCGCCGACAAGTCGCTAGTGTCGATTACAGCTGAGCCTGAGGGCGACGCTGACTCCAGACGTCGAGATTGGCGCCACTCAAGAGTCGTCGTTTCGTCATCGTCACCAGTAGCAGGAATAGCAGCGTGCACACGATGGACAGTGTCCACTGAGCAGCTGTCGTTACTGCCACTGGTGCTATCGTAACGATTGCGTAATGTTGACAGATACGTACGAACGACAGTGTGATCCAAATTCAACAAATAATCACTGGCAGTGTGACCGTGCGAATCGCGTTTGTTGTGCCATAGATCGTTAGGCGTGTATTGATTGACCAATTGGAACACACATTCGGCTGTTCCAGTTTCGATTAAATCTGCACCTGCACTCGGCGATTGACACTCGTTGAGCGAACGATTTTCAGCTGACGAAGCATCGTTTGCACATTTGTCGTTGTTGTTGTTCATCTCGTGCTCACTATCACTTCGTGTGGTATTCGGCCTGCCCTCCGTGACAAGTGCAGCAGGTGTAGCGGCACAACAGCGACGCACTAGCGCTGCGTAGTGGCACACAAGTCGTAGCTCACGATCAGGCGCACTCATGGCGGCCGGATAGCGAGCGACGAGCCACTCGAGCAGGCGCGTGTGTCCCAACAGGCAGGCCAAGTGCGTGGGCGTGGCTCCGTACTCGTCGCGACACAGCGCCAGCGCAGGGCGCGCTTGCAGCACTCGCTGTACGTGTGCGTGGGAGCCGGCGATGGCACTCGCGACCAAGTGCTCGCATTCACGCACGTGCTGAGCGGCGCGCACCTCTAACAAGTGGCGCATGCGTGCCGACATGCGGCCCAACGCGACCACCGCCGGCGCACCTGAGCCGGTGAGCTGGTCGCCGTGATCGTGGGCACGTGAGCGCATGCGCGCGTACTCTTGCAACACTTGACGCCCGCGAGCGGCGATGATAAGGCGCTCGAGTCGCTCGACTTGATCGGTGTCGATGCATTCGCGCAACATTCGCTCGATTCGTGTCTCGTTCGTTGCGTGATGTGTGTTGTTTTGTGCATTTTGTGTGAGTGACTGAGTGTTAGATTGTTCAGTGTAAGACACAACAATATGATTATTGGTATCGAGTGAGTCAGGTGCCTCTGAGTGATTAGTTATGGCCTCATTGAGCTCGGCCTCGGTTTCTTGGGCCTCTTGAGCTTGCACAGATGGCTCGGTGTTGTTGCTCACTCGCGCTAGCTGCTCGTTGTGGCCGTCCGTGAGCGAGATTGTCCCATTCGCACTCGCACTCTCACTCTCGCTCGACAAATTGTTACTGAGATTCACTATTGTTGTTGCGTGTTTGTTGTTGTCGTAACTGCAGTCTGCATCGAAGCTGCGACGCTCGTAGTTGACGTTCAAGGCTAACGACGACGTCGGTGACGCCGCACTTGGTTGCACGTGCAACGCGTCGCTGTCGGACACGCGACGCTCACTACAGTGCATTGCAGTGCTTTTTGTTTTGTTACACAAGCTGTTGCTGTTGCTGTTGCGGTTGCGGTTGCGGTTGCGGTTGCGGTTGCTGTTGCTGTTGCTGTTGCTACCGGCGTAACGGTCGATAGTGAATGTGCACTTGCTAGTGGACGTCGTTGGTTGTCGTGTACGTTTCATGATTGGTGAGTGTGTGGCCACACAATGAGTTGTTGCACGAGTTGAATTAAGTTTAGTGGCGCTCACTGACAATTGATTAGCTCGTTGTCGCTCAAGTTGCATGTATTGGTTCGCCAGATGCACGTGTTGCTCGTCACGAGACGTCGCCAAGAGCCGAGCGCTTCTGTTGTCCGCTGCTGGTGCTGCCCCGTCGTCTTGTTGCTCGCTTTCGCGTGCCCCTTTCTTGTTTCCGTCCCCCCTGTTGCTTCGTCCCGAGCGCGTATGCCAGCGCTGGGTCAGGTAGTCGCGTGGCGTGAGGCCGCACGCATCACGCACCCTCGTTGAGCACCGGAACTCGGCCACGAGCGACGCGTACAACTCCAGCGAGCCGTAACGTGCGGCCACATGCAAGCAGGTGGCGTGGCGCGAGTCGCGCATCTCCCGCAACTCTGGGTAATGTGTCAACAGGTGATGCACGTGCACGCGCCGATCGTGCAGACACGCAAAGTGCAACGCGTTCATCGAAGCGCGCGCGTACTGGCGCCGCACGCGCACCAACAGCGGATGATCCAATGTGAGTGCCGTGAACATCTCGAGCTGGTCGCGTACGATCGCCTCGTGCACACGCCGCGTTCCCTCGAGCACGTGCGGCACCACGTGCAACACAAAGTGGCGCGCGTCGGGCGCCCACACTGCGTGCGGAGTGGCGCGCGCGAGCCGCATCAGCGCCTCGCCGTGGCCTTCAATGAGGAGCGGCTCGAGCGAGTGGCGTGCCGCACTGCCATTGCGCAACGCGCGCCCGACACGGCGTGCCAACTGCTCTTGCTGTTGCTTGTTGTTTGTCTCGCTGGCATCACTCGTTCTCAGCATTTGCGCTCTCATCGTCATCGACGAGCCGCCCTCGTGCTGACTATCGATGCTGCTCGTGCTGAAATTGTGCGCGTGCCTACGATAATAGGCCGGCGTGTGACCGTACGCGTCGCGTGCAGCAGCGTTGGCGCCACGTGCCACCAGGGCACGCATCAACAGTGCGCCGTTTGCATTGCTTGCTTGCTCGCCGCTTGCACGTGCACCATCGACACTTCTCACTACGTAATTGGCCGCATAGTGCAATGCCGTCCGTCCGAATGCATCTCGAGCCTCGAGCACTGATTCTCCTTCTTTCTCGTTGACCGTTGAATCATCGTTCGATGTGCACAGTTCAATGAGACGCACGCACATGTGAGGGCGTCCGTGTGCGGCTGCCGCATGCACCGGCAAACGGCCCGAAGCGAAGCGCCAGTCACGTGCCGAATCGCCGAATAGCACATCGCGCAATGCCGCTCGCACACTCGTTGTAGTGGCCGTCGCACTCAATTTCAATGCCTCAATTGTGACTTCGAACGTCGTCTCGTCGTTACGTTCGATGGCCGAGTGTATTTGGCACGCCCATTGATTCATTGTTGGCACGTTTGGCACTTGTTGTTGCTGTGTGTTATTCGCATGCGCGCGCTCACGCTCCAAGTGACTGTCATCAACATCATCAGTATTGATGAGATGATCTAGCGAGTTGCTCGTTAAGTCACCCGTTGAGTGTGCACTCATCACGAGGCCATTGAGTGAGACCGGCGAATGTTGAACGCATGAGCACGAGCACGAATGCTGATTGTGTTGTTGTTGCCGATGCCGATGTGAATAAGTGTCACCGGAGCCTTCGTTGCTGGAGTCCGATAACCACGCCCAATCGACCGGTGGGCGTGCACTGGCTGCTGTGTTGTCCGCCGCTACTTGTACGTATGAGCGAAATTTCGCAATGCGAGCGCCGAACGCAGCGTCCATGGCACGTGCTGTGCGCTCCACCTGACGCACACGCAACTGATCCGAGTGTTGGGCGTAGTAGGTGGGCGTGTGGTTGCGCGCATCGCGCACATCGCCGCGCGCTCCAAACGAGCGTAGACGCTCGAACAGGTGCACCGACACGGCTGCCGCGTAATGCAACGCCGTGCGGCCGTACGCGTCGCGTCCGTGCAACAGCTCGCACGCCACACGTTGTGTCCAACCTTTGTTGCTTGGCACGTGGGCGTGTCCGTGCAACTGGTGACCATGGTGTGCAACGCCCCTCCAATTTGCGTGCTGTTGCAACATGGCTGTTGGCGTAGACGTGCCTGTGGCCGTGGCCGTTGTCTTGGCCATTGTGGCCATCGTGGGCACTATGAACGTGTCCACTATGTACTCGGCCACGTGCACGTTGCGAGCGATCAGCGCACGATGCAACGGCGTGGCGGCCAGCTGATCGCGCGCACACACCAACGCTTGGCGTGCGTCGACGAGCGCCGCGAATTGCGTCACACTTCCGGCGCTGGCGCACTCGTGAATGGCGCGTATGCGATCCAACAAATACGGCACCTGATCGAGGAAACGTTGAACGCTGGGCTCGCGCGCGTGTCGGCCCACCAGTCGATCTCCTCGCCCCCTGACGAGTATCTCGAGCAACACCTCAATGGTGGCATTGTTGACGCGCTCCAATTGCGAGGCACGACGCATCGAATATTCTTGGTCCTGCTGCTGCTCTTGTCGTGTGTCTGTCACTGATTTTTTTGCTGTTGCTGTTACTGTTGTTGCTCTTGTTGTGTGTCGATTCTCGTTCTCGTTCTCGTTCTCATTCTCATTCGTTATGATGCCGGGTGCCGCCGCAGCTGGCTTTGTGCTGCTCTTGCTTGTAAGACTGGCACTTTTGCTATTTGTTGTCACTCTGGCATTCAAACACTTTTGGTGAGAATTCTTTTTCACATTCTCGTTCTCGTTCGAGCACATTGTGTTGCTTGGGCCGTTGATGTTGATATGAGCGCTGATGTTGATATTAGCGTTGATATTGGCGTTGATGTCTGTGTTGACGTACGGCATTGGTCAGCGCTTGCTGCGGTTCAACTTCTTCCACAATCACATGCTGCTTATTCACAGGCTGCTACTCAACACACTGATGGCACACTTGACGCTGGCACGCTGATTATGACAACAATATAAACAAATTGATATTGCGACATACTAATTAATTGCCTATCGCTGCTTGTCGGCCACACTAATTATCACTACTAATCCTTAGCTACTAATAACAATATAAATCTTCATTCGTCAACCTGTGAATGTGTAAAACTGTTTAGGTAGTGCCTTTTTCTTTTTATTTTTCTTTGAGCTAGTCGTCTAGTGGTCAAACAAAGAAAAGTGAAAAATGCCAAAACAACAGACGGAGAGTAAAAAATACGGTGTGATGTCGATGACGACCATGACCACGACGAGCGGTCAGCCAATAATCAGATAACACACACCGCGCCTTTGCCACGCGCCTCAACGAATGTAGCTCGTTGGCACGTGCGCACGCGCGAACTGTTGCAAGCTTGCAACACAATTTACATACTCTTCTGTATGATTATGTGAGTAGCTAGTAGTGAGCATGTAGTTGCTAACAGAGCTAACTCAAACACACGTTGATCCACACGAACACATACACACAAGCACACACGTGCACACAAATTAGCTCGGTAACAGTTAACAAGCAATCGAGCTCAACTATTCCGAACTTGGCCATTACAGACTACAGGCTTCGACACATACTGCACAACAGAATTCTTTAAAATATTCTGTTTGAATTGAAGCCCGGAAGCAGCAGGAGCACTAGAACTCAATTGAATCGCCCTTTCAGCCATACAATTACGAGATGAATGAGTGAATTATGTCGATAATATTCATTGCATGTTAAATCATATGCAATGTGCTGTGTCGTTTGTGTGTTATAATATGACAAATGTGTTGTGCGTGCGTGTGTGATTCATTTATTGGGCCAGTGACCTTCAGAGCTTGTGAGCCTTGAAATCTATTATTGTATCTCACATCACGCTCAATCAGCTATGCTCTAAATGTGGACCACAAAGGAAACAAAATGATTGCTGTTGTTCCTCTTTGTATGTTCGTGAGTTTGGAGGCCCACACATTTACCGGTGGACTTGGCTCGTTGACTTTTGATTGCCAACGAACTAAGAGACCGAGTGCACTCGAGATTCAAAATATCAAACTCCAAGGTGACCTTATGATTTGAGGCATGTGTTTTATTTTTCACTCGTGCTTGGCTCACTCAGCTCATAGTTTACGATGGTGGCCTATTTTATTTTATTGCCATTGTCATTGTGTGGCCATCGCTATTGTTGTCACACCAATGGTAAAGCCAAAGGCGAATGTCACAGATGAGCCAATCGCGTGACTTTAGAGTGCGTATTATTTTTGTTCCTTCCATGCTTGCTTGCTTGTTGGTCGCCGGGCACCGGACGCCGGACGACAATATTTTCGGCCTCTGTCTGTCGGCAACGTACAAATATAACTTGGATTAGTTGAGAAACTGACCGGCCAAAGTCCAGAACAAGAGTAACAAAATAGAGCAAAGAGCAGAATAATGTTGCCAACGAATATTCGAATATGCAAGTTCAAGAAGAAAAAACCTCGCGCGTTTCAACGTCGACGGCCGATAACAAAATGAAGGAGAAAAAGAAAACAAAGCGCTCTGATTATCGTCACACACTTTGCATGCTGTCATATGATCACGTGCAGTGCGATTGTATTGCACGCACGCTCTCTCGCTCGCACGCACAAACAATCGTAGACACAAATGAGCGCCACAATGCAATGGCAGGTGAGTACAATTTTCCTGTCACGCCCTTTGTTTTTACGAGTGCTGTCAAGTGAAGGGGTGCCCTTGACACTTGAACATACACACACACGCACAGAGAGAGAGAGAGAGAGAGAGAGAGAGAGAGAGAAATAAAAACACGCTGCTCACGTTGCTTACGCCTTCAATTTAGTGGTTCAGCATAATATTGTTACACGTGCACGGGACAATATTTTTCGTCAAGCTTGACTCACTCTAGCCTCATTTGAAGCTTCGAGCAAATAGCGTATTGCGTAACACAATTGACTCGTTGTTTGCGTGACCCAAACACACACACACACACACACACACGATTTGACTATTGCACTTGATTCTCTCTTACGCTCTCTCTCTCTCTCTCTCTCTCTCTCTCTCTCTCTCTCTCTCTCTCTCTGTTCGTCCGTTCTCTCAAAATCAAGGACAATCAACGACGGTCAGGTGAACGTGTGTAGAAGAAGAAGATAAAGAGCGAGGTCGAGTCAAGTGCTGTCATTGCATGTCAGATAACAAGCGAACAAGAACGTGATTTGTTTATATCTAATCTTTTCTTGTCACACGCACACACACAATGGCCGCGCACAATATTTGCCAATAGCACAATAATGATAGTGGTTGTCTGTCTGTCATCTGCACTGTTGCTGATGCACAGTTCACGGGACGTTTCAGCGAGCACGTTCTCTCATGTGAGGACACACTAGCGTTGCCTCACCAGCCTCATGAGTGCTTAGACTTATGCTGATGGGGCTCTTGATGGGGCACTTGAATTTCAGGTGAACTCCCCAGCTTAAACTCAGACTCAAGCCCATTCTTGTGTTTGTTTACAACGAAATTTTGCGTTGTTTGTCCAGTGAGCATTCTGATCGTAAACAAACTAGTGCCATCTTTCTCTTCCGACTCCCTCGTTTAACAGTTCGGCAGACAGAAAATCATTTAGCAGCGAGCAGTGGTGACATAAAATGTCTATTGTTGTATTTATTTATATGCGATCGACTATTGCTGCTGCTACTATGCCGCGTGCTCAAAGTTGGCTCGAGAAATGTTTATCAAGCCAATGTTAATGTCAGCAAGCTTATTGTTTGGCCACACAGTAAACCTCTTCGCATGCACTAATTCGTCAAAGAAAAAGCAGGAGCCTACAGAATACGTGACAATCAAACAGCTGACAGACGTGGAAATAAACGAGCTTGGGCATCAACATGCACTTGTAGCAAAAGGCGAGAGAAGTTGACTTAAACACGAAATTAGATAGAGAACCACCTTTTTAGTAGATTAGTTTCGCTCTTCTTAAAACTGATTGCTGATTTCGTCCTAAGAGGTGCCTTTTGATGTGACACTATCAACTGCAACCCAATATGCAGTGTTCATGCATGCAAGAGTGCATACGCCGCGAATCCGTAGGTCGAAAGCTGAATCGACCATTAGCTCGTGCTGTATCGAAGCGAGAAACTTGTTTCGAAAGCTTGATGGAAAATTCAAAGAGTCGATTGCACAAAAGCAGCAGTTGTTATTGCGTGGCGCGATCATGACGATTTCACGATTCATCATCATGAAAGTATTTGCACCAGCTGTATAGCAGAGCACACAACAACAATTTTGTTTTACACATTTCATCGCTGAATGTCGAGTCAGAACATGGCATCAATTCATAGTATCATGAGCGCAGTCGAACACAGAGTCCCACAGAGCTGATAGTTGTGAATTTCGTTCGTTTGAAAGCACCAAGCGACTGTATGTAAAGCTGAATTCAATATCGAGCCACCGTTTGAGTGCCTCACATGATCAGACATAGAACTAGAAAGTTCGAGTGTTGAAAAGTCAGAAAGCTCACAAAAAGCTGCACTGACAGTTGTAATAAGCTGCACTAGTTCGTGCTTCGTAGGAGATGAACCTGTTGAGCTCACTAGCATGAGCCTCGCTTGTCGAATAGAGACGCATCATTGAATTGTATCATTCGGGAATTGCACTTGTGAGAGATCAGTCGATAATCAACTAGGTGAACAAAATCGTCGAGTAATTCAAATCCTAAGTTAACAATCTTTGAGATAAAATCCATTGACTATTAGCTGTCACTTAAACGAGAAAAAAAGATGGCCATGAAACGCTTGGTAGCACTGAGCTTGGCGCTTACATTGTATGACTATTGTGGTAGCGTGTGATGCATCCATACCTGAGTATCTGATAACAGATGAAGTTGTCAGCCAGTTGAATGAAAATAAATACGGATCCATAATAGTAGCATTGATAGGGATTGATAGAGCTATTCGCGGGAATACTATCGCGCTCCCCCCTCCCCCCACTTGAGGGACACACTTAATTATCTATCGATGACCAAAATAATCGAGAAAAAAATTGACGTGAGAGTGATCGAATTGACACTCTTCTATCACAAGAAGATTCAGAGTCGTGCAATCGATGTTTTGTCAGACATGATCTTTAGCTCAACCAAGGATCAACAGAAAACGATCATCGAGAACGGTGCTATCGAGCATTTGGTTTTTGCGCTCAAACACGCAGATCATGAACCCGTCGACGGTTTTCAAACCGTGGTTGATAGTATCATTTCGTGCTTGAAAAGAATATTCATAGCAGATGAGTCGGTCATTGAAAGAGCTAAGAACGCTGGCATTGAAGATATAATTCGTCAGCATCTGAAGCATCCAGATAGATGGATGAACGAATATGATCGTAATCAACTTTTTCGTTTGCATAAGACAATCGAGAGGGGATATCCGAGCCGAGCGTAATGAACCTATCCCGAATGCCTTAGATTGAACGCAGCTGGCTCGATCATGCGACTGTTAGCTGCTGGATTGAATCATTCAAATGGATGTTGCAAATGAAATCACGCATTCTGATCGATAGTGTTTAATCAGACAGTGAAATGAATCATCAAAGATTATCAAAAAATAAAAACACAAAAAAATCTTTAACATAAAAGATATGCTTTCACGTATTATGACTTGTGAACCAGGTAACAATAAGGCATGACTGCTTGTTTGTGATGCTTAGGCCCAGGGGACATCACTTAATGTAGCAAATCATTAAGCAGCGAGCAGTGGTGACATAAAATGTTTATTGTTGTATTTATTTATATGCGCTCGACCATTGCTGCTGCTGCTGTGCCGTGTGCTCAAAGTTGGCACGAGAAATGTTTATCAAGCCGATGTTAATGTCAGCAAGCTTATTGTTGCTGCTGTTTGGCCACACAGTAAACTTCTTCGCATGCACTAATGCGTCAAAGAAAAAACAGCAAGCACGCACAGGAGCCTACGGAACACGTGACAATCAAACAGCTGACAGACGTGGAAATAAACGAGCACCAACTAAAGCTTGGACATCATCATGCACTTTTAGCAGTTCATTGTTGCTGTTGAAATCAGGATAATATTACTGAAGCAAGCACACTGAATTGCTGATAGAAAGTACAGCGTGGTCCGTCTATTGTGGAACGAGCACACTCTGAACAATATTAGCAAACACATGGTGATGTAGCCACAATCGAATTTGGACCACATTGAATTAGTCTAGTGCATACAAACTCACTCACCTCGCCTCGCTCATCTTGATATCAATTTCACAGCACATTCTCACTTTCTCTTAAATGTGAAAACAGATGCGTATATGCTCCAATCGGAAACTTTCACAATCGTCTAATTCTGTATTTAATACTGTAACTCTCCGCGAAACAATCAATCAAAGATCAGCATGAAGAGATGATGTCCTTGAGCATTAACGCGAAATTCATATGATACGCTGTTATGTTGTGCAACTGTCATCATAGATTATTTCGTCGATTAGACGCACGTCGCAAGAGTATGCAACTCGACTACAGTGCAGTGTGTAGTATGTAGAGTGGGTCTAACTGATATTGAGATTAATTCTGCGAAAAGGCTACTGGATGGCTGGCGGTATGACTGAATTGATCATTGTGTTGTAATTGACCGAGATTGCAATTCAATCTAGGCCACCAAGTTTCTGTTCGCCAAACACAAACACATAGACACACAGACGTACAGAGCAGAAAAAACAACTGACATATGAGAGCTTGCCAGATTATGTTTGCATGAGCTGCCTAGTTAAATGCTGAGCCTAACAGACGGAAATATCGCTAGGCCACGCGGCGGCGTCGCCATCGCCGACAGAGTTCATTTTTTCGCCACCAAAGAGAAAGAAATGAAACAGCAAAAATCTCTTGCCACATAACAGTAGTTCACTTAATACGGCAGTTCTTACACACAGAAAGCAGTGAGTGCAATTGAGGCCAGAAGATTCGAAAGAGATAGGTTCTCCGCATAGAAGAAGAGAAACGAGGGGCACGTTTGTTGTCCACACTATGTTCCATGCGTCGACACAAAATGCTGCTGAGCAAGCTGCTGGCCATATTGTAATGACCGTGACCGTCGTCGTCGCTGCCGTCGTTGTCATTCGTGTACAAGAGAGCGCCTAGCAAGTGCATGTGCAATGCCGCACTCATCGTCCAGTGGCCAGTAGCGAGTAACTAAGGCACAGCAAGATATAAAATATCCAGCGCGACCCCATTAGCGCCCACACACACACATACGCACAAGTGCTCGAGGGTCATAATTGCTGCTGTAGCTCACGCACAAGGTTAGCTAATTCATATAAGGTTACTGCTGCTGCTGCCTTGACATTAGACATTTGGCGTACTCTTCACTCTTATATCACCGCTCACAATTGCAAGCTTTAGACCGCTCGAGTTACACTTGAGCTTGCCAATCGGCTAGCCATCTACTTGAGTCTGTTGTATTAACTGGCTAGTACCAACGAACTCCCATGCGCTTGATATTGAGCTGGGCAAAAATGAAACAACACTACAACTGAAACTGAGTCTAAAATAATAATGCTCGACAAAAACAACAAAACACAAAAAGCACAAACCAATAGGCTCGATTGCAATTGTTGTCTTTTTTCCCCTTCTCTTTCTCATTCCCGACTTCGTAACAATATTCGGTGGTTATTATCAGTCATTGCTCCACGAAGCACAACCTTCCTTTTTATATATTTCTCTACCTTGAGCTATCTGATGTGAAAACCCTCTTTTATGTTTTTCATTCAGAGCAGAAGGTCCGAAACGACAAACTTCTATGCTGCTATCGGGTGCCATCTAGTGACCATGGTAACAATTAACTCCAGCTGATCATCATCAGGCTTCAACTTGTAGAATTTGATCAGCAGTTTTGGTGCTGAATAATTCATAGTCAACAGGTCAAACTGGCATGTAAGCTGGAGGTCGCTGATGCAGACCAATGCACGAGATGATTCCTGACGAAAGAATAAACCTAACAATATGACAAATTCGTATTAACGTTGACGAAAGTGTGGACTTTTAAGCAGTGAGGATTCTTTCTTGGAATCCTCCTCGTGAGTGCGGTCGTTTAAAGTCAGGTAGACAAACAGTGCGGTACCTCGCTTCATTGACCATATCAATTTTCATGGTCAAGCTGACCGAAATCAAGGCATCCAAGAAAGAAAAAGGACGAGTGAGGTTGACTTAAACACTAAATAAGATATGAGATTACATTTTTCGCTCTGCTTAGAGATTTCCTCCTTAGAGGTATCTCATAATTCGACCCCATTGATTCCTAAAGTATTGCATTCTTGCATGCATGAACGCAGTATATTGATGCAGTTGATGCGCGAATGTGCAAAGCGTAATCATCCATCAGCTCGTGCTGTATCGAGGCGAAAAACTTGCTTCTAGAGCGAATTCAAAGAGTCAATTGCACAAGGATAACAGTTGTTATTGTGTGCTTGCACCTCGTGTATAGCAAAAAGCACTCGACAACAAATTTATTTTCGCCTAAATGCGACATTTCATCACTGAATGTCGAGCCGCAAAACGGCGTCGATTCGAGCACTACAATTCGCAGACAAACATCAAGCAAACTTAGTATAATGAGCAGGCTGCGGATTTCTATATTTTTCACATTATATTTCACATTAATCAC
>JAIFTH010000550.1:0-23020 GCA_019968535.1 Fragariocoptes setiger | reverse complement strand
GACGTTGGACGTTGGACGTTGGACGTTGGACGTTGGACGTTGGACGTTGGACGTTGGACGTTAAAGACAGAAGAACAGACAAACAGAAGAACGAGGAGCAATCGGCATCCATCTTTTTATTATATCACTTTTTTTCTGGCTCTCTTCTTTTTTAGTTGTCCAATGCTACATAGACACTCATGGAGCAGTGAGTGTGTTACAGTACAGCTGATGATTATTCTTGTAGTGCCAATGCCGACATGATTCGTGTGAGCTAATCTACATCACGGACATCATTGACACGAACATGCACCTGACACAGAGCAGTCTATGTGCATTCTGCTCGATGTGTCGACAACATTACCACGACCAGACGATCGAGCACACCAGACGCACTGCAAGCTCGCAAGCTCTCTTTAAGCCAGGGCGCCCTGCCTATGGTCACCCTATGGTCAAGCAAGAAAGGTCTTCTCGCGCATCACTCCGATGTTCAGCTTGGCTAAGGTCACACAACGAGTATAAGCGTCAGTTTGACCAGATTAACCGCTTCAAGTTCCACCTTAGACTTCAAGTCAACAGCAGCAGCAACGAAAGAACAAAAGCAGCAAATCTTATGATTTGTTCGTTCATCTTGCATCATTTCATGAGTACATTTTTACATTTAAATTCCCCGTTCTCACTTATATTGCTGTGCGTGTGTATGTGTGTGCCTATCAACAATATAGCTAATCAGCCAGCTGTGTGTTCAATATCAAATCAACCGACAATCGGAATCAGTGTTGCGTTTCGTCGCGCCGCTGTTGCGCAACCCGACCGCCAAATGTTGTCGTTGCATTCAAGTGTGTGTGTGTGTGTGTGTGCTCTTGAATCGAGCACTTGATCACTAAAATAGCCACCAAACTACTCACTAAAGATGCCATACAAACTGATAATATAATATACAATATTTTAGTAAAGCCGATTATGAGATTGCATTGCACCGCTAGCATAACAATTCTCTCTTGTCAGTGTTTTGCTCAAGTTTTTTTATTCTCTAGCAACAATTGACAACGTGAGTTGGCCGCGCGCTGTATAATCGCCTTGTCTTGTCTTAACTCGATTCAATTCGATTCCACTCGATTCGTTTTGAACAAATCGACAATAATTCACGAATGACATCAAACTACTCCAGTCAAATGTTTCACAATCTTGGCGCTCGCTTCAAGCAAGCGAGCGATGCAAGTTACAAGCTCAATTACAGTGCCATGCAGCATTTGTTAAGCTTATTTGAGCTGAACTGAGCGCCATCTGGTGCCTATATCATTCATCTCTACGGCCATCTCTTCTAGATTGATGATGGACGTTCGTTCATGTTGATTCGTGCAACAATGAACGAACGAACGAACACTATCATCGAGATTTAATGCTATTTTGAGCGACCGGCCAAGTGACCAACAAACAGGCGAGCAAGTGTGTTAATCAGGTGCCAATCTTTAACATTGCACAACGGCAACAGCAACGGCAAGAGATTGTTGTCAATGAAAATCACACTAGAACGACGATGCGGCGCATTTGTTCGCCCATCCGTTTATTCATTCTCGTTGCTATGTTTGTTCGTTTGTTTGTTCGTTAGTTCGTTTCTTCAGAAGAACCAACATCAAAGCACCAATTGTTTTTTTAGCTTTTTTGAAAGCTAAAATTATCATTGTGCATGATTATGTATTGTTTGTTCGTTGGCCGACACACGCACACACACACACTCGACGGCCAACATCTACAAACAACGCTGACCAGCTGACAACACAGCAACCACCACGACATAAACAACCTGTGCAGCGTATGTTGTGTGCACCTGTGCATACTTCCTGCCTGCCTGAATGTCTGTCGGTTTGTCTGACGTTTTTGTTTGAACTCACACACGCACAAACAAGCTATATTTAACTTTATTATTTGACTCGACTCTTTCATTGTCAGGCATACACTAAAGGGCATTGTTTATGCAATGGTCATTTAGTAACGTCACAACAACAACGATAGAGAAATCTGTGCAAAAAGTCAATGAGTAGCTGAGCTGTGTGTATGTGTGTGCGTGTTTCCGGTCAACTAGTTGGCTCAACTTTCGCGCGAAAGAATCCCGCGAAAAGAACGAAAATAATTCATTTATTTGAATTATGAGCGCTCGTTGTAGCGCTCAAGTGTGTGCACTGCACATTCAGTGTGTCCCGCTCAAAATGACATGCAATCATGCAGTGTAGAGCGCTCACATGCTATCAAAACTAATAGACCAACAAAACAGATGTTGGTGGTACTAGGCTTGGGGCTCCCGTTTGCACGTTAGAACGGAGCCCACAAGTGGGCGTAGAAAAAATGAACCAACTGTTAAGGTGAGAGTGCCGACAAAAAGCTTTCGACTAGGTTCTGCCGGGATTCGAACCCGGATTGTTGGATTCAAAGTCCAAAGTGCTAGCCATTACACCACAGAACCAGTTGGTGATAGCATGGCGATTAGTATTCATCCAATTCGTGCAGCATGTTTATCTCGTTAACTGGCTAGCTCGCGCTGCTCCGGCTGCGAGCAACACTGTAGCATCTGTAACAAGCAAGCACTTGTAGAGCCTGTAACTTGTGTGCTTGTAACAAGTTAGCATATCATTAGTTAGGGTGGCCACGGTGCGGCCATTCAGCATTCAGCATTCAGCATTCAGCAGCTAAGTTATCGAGAAAGCTCGCTCGCTCGTGAGCGTGTGTTTTCAGATCAAGCTTACTAGTGTTTGCTGACATTATCAACTAACACTTGTAAACACTACACTTGTCGTTTCCCTGACTGTTCTTGTTTCATCCAGCCGACTGTCTGATGCACGTCAGTCGGCCGCTGTGTGTCCTTGTTGGTCTTTTTTGGCCAACAAATCCCTCTTTGAAAATCATCTCAACTTTTAACATTTACAAGGAGAACATTTCTATTTTCTCTCATTTTGTTTGAAAAACAATCAATCGTTTAATCAAATACTAATAATTATCTTCCCCTCCATCTCTCTCTCTCTCTCTCTCTCTCGCTCTTCTCGCCCGTCTGACCTGCTACACAACAACAGCGCCTCGAGTGGCCTGCTAGCGAAGATGACATTCACATGTGTCGCGTGAAAGGCAAATCATCTGACGCGTGCCAAAACTATATCCGTGTGATGGTTAAAACGTCCCAGGAATCGTTGTTTGTTTGCGGCACGAATGCGTACAAGCCGCGATGTCGCTCCTATCACATCAGCGTAAGTTTCGAATCATCACATGACAATAACTTTCTCTCTTTCTCTTTCTGAGCTCGTCATTGACAAACATTCACCGCAATTGAAACTGACAAACATTTGCACAAGTTTCGTCACACCAATACCAACAACAACATCAACGAGCATTGACAACGACGATTATGGGAGCGACAGCAATAATAACATTGTGCTCTCGTGAATTAATGTGTTCGCTTACTTTATTCCAATGCACATCGTTTGTTGTTCAACACACACGGAGCTCATATCACAATCGTTGCACTCACTACTATGTCGCTCACTACTATCGATGAGCTGCTTCCAATGACGAGCCATTGGCTGGCCATCCGATAGCTAGTTGATAACCGACATGGCGAGCCACTGTTTCTCACACATAACTTTATTTGTCTGTCTGTCTCTTGTTCATTGCTGTTGGTGTCGTTGTTACTGCAACAACAAACTCGAGTTGAGATAGAACAGAATAGAGTGGAACCCACAGTGAAGGAAAAAACACACACACACAGTGGGCGTGACATACAACAATCACACTTCTCATATTACACGTACGCACACACACACAAGTTGGTTCGTACTCGGTGTCATTGTTTATTTTGTATATTTCGTCGTCTTATATTTCCTTGTTGCTGCACTGTAACGACGACTATATTTTCATTCCAACCAATGTATCAAGTGTATTCGTGTTGTCTGTGTGTATGTGTGAGAGATGGAGTACACGAACGGAGCGGAGCAGAGCAGAGTAAAGAGTATAACTGTCTTTCTGTCTGTCTGTCAGTCATGTGTCCTTTACTAGAGGTTGGCCAGTCTGTGCCTTCTCAAGCTAGCTAGCCAGCTAACGAAAGCAAGCAATAGCTAGAGAGCGAGTAAGCGAGTGAGCGTGCGAACGAACAAGTGAAGCAGAGAGAAAAAGCAATAGCAATAATAACAATGCCAGCAACAACTGCCACAACTGCAATCGTGACGTTACAGTGCAACGTCAAGTGGTGGCGCATATTTTGTCGACTATTGGCTTTTTGTTTGATTTTATTTCTCTCTCTCTCTCTCCCTCGTGTTTGTATGAGTGTGCGTGTGCATGTGCATGTGCATTTGTTACCACTTCATTTCGATTACTTCGCTTGCTCTCTAGCTTGCAACAGCCAACAGCCAGCAAGCCAGCAAACAACAGCTCACAGCTAGCCAACTTTGAGCTGACAGACGTAAAGCTCGTCGGCTTGAAGTTTGCCACGCCCATCAAGAAAAGCGTCGTCGTCGTCGTCGTCGTCGTCGACGACGACAGGAGGCCCGGATTAGAAGCTTCAACAGAGCCCTCGACGAGCACGAGCGTAGGCACGACCACTCAAACGATCCGATTTAATATCAATCGGTGCGATGTCTCTCGATATGGCAAGCTAGCTAACTTGCTATGACTTGAGCTGGCTTTAGCTAGCTGCCACTACAACTTATGGTTCTCATCATGATGATATAAAATGATATGATATGATATGATATGATATGAACTGAACTAAACCAAGCTGGGGCTCGGGTTGCTTGCTGGCTGTTCGAGTTTGCTGCTCTCAATTCTTTTAATTCGTGCAATGCTGCTGATACTGCAGCATTACTTGTCCATTTTGCTTGCTTTTGCTTTTTCTTTATTCGCGCCACCTACTTTGGCGCTCTCGTTATCGTTAGTTAGCTCTAGCAGGACTTGCTAACGTCCAATCGTTTGATTTGTGGGTGCAAACAAATAGCAAACGATGTGCTTGTTTGATATTTGTGCACCTCGAAGCAGATCAGTATCGGCAGATGAGCACGATTCGCATTCGCATTCACGAACGAAACGTAATGTAACGTCAGAGCCTAACTCGGAAACATCATTTTGATTTTCAGTGTTCTACTCAACTGCTTGCTGCTGTATAAAGCTGTGTTTTCAAATGTACAGCCAATATAGCGAGTTTTGGGGCTCCTATCTTCAGGGGGCGAAGGGGGGGGGACAGGCAGTGGCACCAAGCTGTGCGAGTGCTTTCATTCTTGACTGACTCACTGACTGACGAGTGAATTAACCAATCAAATGATCGAGCGAGATTATTAAGCGAGCGATACTTTCGTCCTTGTCGTTGAGCAAAATCAATGCGAACGAGATTCGAGTGAACAGCACAAGAAGATTTGATTTGAAACGTCCAAACTGTTACTTGTAAATGAAACAAGCACACCCACAACACACATAAACATGGAAAATATAGCAATGTTTTGTTGTAAAGGGTGACAGGATTCTAGTTCGGAAAAAAAATAAGAGTGAGCATGTGACGCTGTGCGCTTGAATGGGACAGGTTGTACTTTATTCGTGTGTTGTATGTGAATGCAGTTGTTCGATGTTAGTCCTGCGTGCATTTTTTTTTCAACTTTTTTTGGGAGGGGGGGGGGCAGGGCTTTCTTCTTTTAAAGATAATGGTGAATCTGGAAAGGAAAATAACCTGATACTTTTAGAGAAAAAGATAGAGAGAAAAAGAGAAAAAAGATTAGTGAAAGAAGACGCGTTCGCTGGGCGAACGCACTTAGCCATTCCCTATGTCCCAGTAAAAATGATACGCTTGCCATAGAAGTCAATGGGAGCTCGAAAATGCACTGCTCAAAGCCACAGTCATATGTGCTTCTTTTATTTTTTTTTCTGAACTAGAATCCTGTCACCCTTTAGTTGT
This sequence comes from Fragariocoptes setiger, assembly GCA_019968535.1. NCBI lineage: Eukaryota > Metazoa > Arthropoda > Arachnida > Trombidiformes > Phytoptidae > Fragariocoptes > Fragariocoptes setiger. The sequence goes on along the minus strand of JAIFTH010000550.1, from coordinate 17,115 downwards.
AGAATTTCTCTCAAAGCCAGCGCACAATTTTGCGAATCGTTGGCGATCTCGAGCTGACTTTGAGCTTGCCAAAGTCAGCTTGCTAGTCAGCGAGTGAGTGGTGTTCGAACACACGCACTATTACGTGGAATGTCAGTGATACTCGTGCGATCACACGATGTTGTGGTCACACAATTCGGTTGTGAATGTGTGCACTATTTGGCGAGCCACACACACAAATCTACCAACACGAACACAACAAGTCATATGAACGCACAGATTTGCCGACGCCGACAATTCTCGCCAGTTCGCTTCTATCGCCGACATTACGATTTCTTGTTTGTCTGTTTCGCTTGTGCAGCGTCTGTCTGTCTGTCCTACAACCGACTGCTGACAGCTGAGCGCCCTAGATGAGCATGTCGTCGATTGTGCAAACACATAACAAGCACAATTCCTTGAACGAACGAAGGGACAAATGAATTAGAACGAGTCAAGTGCATCGAGTGCACGAGTCGTTTCGTCATTCTTGCCGCTTGCTGTTGTTTAGTTCGTGTTCCGTTTGTTTGTGATTTGTATGTGTGACCACGCCCACGCTTAGTACAAACGTCCCACGTGATGTTTGTACGTGTGAGTGAAGCACGTGAATGCAAGTGAGACACACGACTATCACTCGAGAGACATCAAAATAGACAGACAGACAGAAAGGCGGTCAGTCAAGCAAACAAACAGCCGAACGAGCGAAAGGACGGACGCACAGACACATGGACAGGCAATGATGTCGCTGGCTAGCATTGCTTATTGCGGCATAGTCAACTTTGCCGTCAATTGTTAGTGAGGCCAAACACACACACACACACACACACACACACACACCAAGTGACCGCACTTGATTTCGAGCTCACTTGCTTCCGATTCGATTTTGTTCACTGTTTGCTGTTCGATGTTCGTTCTGATTCGCTCATACAACGCTCTGTTCTGTTCTCTGTTTGAGTTGAATTGAGTTGTGTTGCGAAATCATTGCGTATGATTGCAGTAAGCGACTGTTAGCTCGCTCGTTCGCTTGCTTACTACATCACGCACTACACGCACGACACGACGATTGTTCACGACGATCGTGCTCGAAGCGTCGATTCGATTCAACTCACTGTCAGTCAGTCAACAACAGCAACTGCAATTGCAGTTGCAACGTCGGCAGTGCTAGTGACACCGGCACTGGCACCACAAGTGCAGTGGGTCATTTTGTGGAACGTCACGCCCACTTGCACTTGCCATCGGTTGCGCAAGAAGTTACGTTGCTTCGTCACGTGCGTCGTCGTTTGTGGTGCGTTCGTCAAGTGCGTCAAGAGTCTTCGTGCATTGAGCACGTCAGCTCTGGCGTCGGTCACTGGGTTCAGTTTGTTCACTCTTTGAACGAGCTCGTTAGATTGTTAGTTGTTCGTTTTTCGTCGTTCGTCGTTCGTCGTTCGTCGTTCACCGTTCACTGTTCGCAGCTCGTGATTCTTGATTTGTGTGCACGTGTGTCTGTTTGTCTGTTTGTCGGTTTGTTTGTTTGCCTTGTTCACTTGACTAGCACTGACTTGGCTTTGATTTCAAGTTGCACTTGTCCTTTCGTCTTGATTCGACAACCTTTATCTTTGAGTTTCGACGTTGATCGTTGTTCAAGAAGTTGCAAATTAAACAAACGCAAGTTAACAACAGCACGTGCTTGTCGTGCGCGTCGTTGTAGTCGTCGTCGTCGTCGTAGGTCATACAACAAAAGAGACTCAAAGAGGAGCAATTGTTGCTCTTGTTCAATGTTCCACAATGCACGACACAATTCAATTAGAATTAGAACGACAGTAGATTTTCAGAGGAATCAGACTCAATACGACTGGACGAAAACGAAAGCGTATCTCTCTGTGTAGATGATTAATTATTGATTATTCTCTTTGTGTAAGATTAATTCTAATTGTATTTCAATTCGATGATTTCACAATCCCATCTCGACAAATGACAATGACTCGCAATGGCATACACACACGCACACGCACAGGACGACGGCTACGAAATGGTCAGCGAGAAGCCGGGCGAAGGAATGTGTCCGTATCAGGAGCATCAGAATGTGACATTCACGTTTGCAGGTGAGTTTAACAAGTGTACATTATTTGCAATCTTTCTGGTGCAATTATTGGTGACGAACGACTACATGAACGTGAAAGAACATCGTTCATTCATTAAGAAGAAAGAGGATTTACTTTCCTATCAGGCAGAGGAAAGAGTTGTTCTTTTTCCGATCTAATGTTGTTCATTATGAAGAAAGAAAGGGGGAAGCTGAATTTAGATTACTTTGGTAGTCGTCATTTGGTGTGACTCATTTCACAATCTTCTCACAGTTGGACTTTGCGCTGTCATAAAGTAATCATGTGACATGACTTTATTATTACAACGCCACTGACACAACCACTGCCGACTTGTACGACGATTCATTATTAGATTCTATGCTATGTTATATGCAACAACAGTACTACAGTACACAGAAAATGCACAGTGCATCATATCATTTCATTTCGTTTCATTTCACTTGCTATCGTTTGATATCAAATCATGTCATGCTGTGTCGCAATGCCGCCTTAGTCAAGCTAGCAAGCCAAGCACTGGCTCGCTAGCTTTGCTGTGAGCTTTGCCAGAGTGTAAATATCAATGCTTGCTTTCGTTTAGCACGTGCACCACACCAAGTCCGAATCTAGCAAGTTTGACATTATTCTCGCCGAAATTGCACACGCACACAGCGTGTGTCACAATCTACGTGTCGTTGGTACGTGACACGATCTTTCTTCGGTCTGTCTGCCTTCGTGTTGGCTCATTCGTTTGTGCGTGTGTGCTTTTTTTTGCTTCCGAACCAAGTGCACGCATCATGTTGTCGTTTAGCCTCGTAACTTGGAACCAACAGCTCGCTTAGTAAATATCGGCGCTTAGCTTTGCTCGCTCGGCTATTTTCACCGGCTGCTTTCACCGTGTGCGTGTGCGTGTGCGTGTTATTGTATGCGATGTCGGTGTCGCATTACCAACTATTTGACTACGCGACTACTGTGTGAGTGTGCGTGTTCGTTGGTCATGACACCCGGCAAAATTATCTTACTATACGTGCCGAATTACGACACACGCACGCACGCACGCACTCACACGAGAGCACACACACGCACACACACACACACACACACACGTGCTACCACACGTGCTGTCACGTGCTACGCTCGTAACAATCACATGCAATACGAACGACGCATCGATCGACGAGAAGCGACTGTTGCGAGCGAAATCAAGCAACAATGCGTGCACATTTTCTCTGGCTCGCATCGGATCGGGTGCATTGCGTCATCATCAGCATTGGCAACATAAACGTTCGTTCATTCGTTTTGTCCAACGTGCGTCGTTTAGCCTCTGTCGTGCGTGCGTGTGTCACAATATATCAAACGATGTGCAACGCATGCCGGCACGCACGTCTCGACATCGTACATTCATTCATTCGTTTGTTTGTTTCCGTCCACTTCCGGCTGCGTTCGTTTCTGCTTACTTCTTATATCTCAGCACACACACGCACAGCTCTCGTTACAATCTTAGCTCAGTTCAACTGTCAGTAGTTCATTTCTTCTTCGTTAGTTTAGCTCAGCTCAACTCAGCTTAGCTTAGCTAACGGAGAAATGTTGAGCAATGATTGCACAATTAGTCGCTCAGTTTAGTCTCATGCCGTTGTTTTGTTGTTGTTCGGTCATTACATTCGGTCATTGCGGCGTGAGTGCGTCAAGCGTGATTTAGTGAGTGCGTGCGTCGTTTGTGTCAAGCTCTCACTAACTCTCACGCGCTTGCTTGTGGTGCTCGTGTGCTGATCTTGTTGTGTTCGTGATCACACGAACGAGCAGAGAACGCACAGACGGACGCATGCACACATCTCACAAACAATCTCAAATACAAAGTGATGCAATGCCGTGCTCACTAACATCGCATTGTGTCGTGCTAGTGACCACAACAAGCTATTGGCGACACAATCTAGTGGCGAATGAAGCGAGTAGCGCGACTGGCTGGCTGGTTAGCTAGCTAGCGAGGCGTACTGTCCTTAGTTTCACACACATGGCGCATCCAGTCGCTATGTAGTTGACTGCGTGTGTGTCTGACAACAACGATAACGAAAACGTTGTCCATGTGTTCCTGTGAACATTGTCGTCGGACACTCATTACGTAATCATGAGCTCGCTAGCGTGACGTACGGCGACACGACACGATACGACACACCATGCAATGTCATGTCATGCCATGCCATGCCATGCCATGCCATGTCGTCACTCATTCGCTTCATTGGCTTCACATCAGTTGGCGCTGTCGGTGACAACAACAGCGCCAACTCAACCATTGATTGATTGATTGATCTCGTTTCATTTCATTTCGTATTCTCTTTCGTTTCGTTAGTTCGTTTGTTCGCTCGCTCGCTCGCTGTTCATCAGTTCATTCGTTTGTTCACTTTATCTCGTTGAAGCCTCGAATTTGCAATTTTGTCATCGGTCGGCTGTAATCTCTCTCGAACACCCACGCACACAAACGATCGAACGAACGAACGAATGAACAACAAACGAACAGACGAACAAGATCTGTTATCTCGCTTTCTGTTTTCGTCTCTTCTCTTCTCGTCTCGTCTCATCTCATCTCGTGTAATTATCGTTCGCCTGCCCATCTGTTCAGCCCAGTCAGCTACGTCTAATGTTCTATGTTAGCTTTGTTCAGCTCTGCTAGTTTGCTTACTCGCTCGTATTTTGCCGCTAACATTTCATACACGAATGATCCTACAATGAATGATGGGTCCCATACACATACACACACACACGCGCAAAGTAGTATTCCCGCTTTCAGCCTCATTATCATCTCATTATCAATTGGTTCGTTGTATTTGTCGTCTGTTTTGGGGCCACAACAACAAACGAAGGACGACGGACGACGAGCAGCAACAAACGGACAATTTATTACTTTTTATTTCTTGCTAGTTCTGATTTACATTTTCTAATTTTTAATTTCTAATCTCTTATCTCTAATAATGTGTCAAATATCACACGCATTACATGCAGTGCAATGATGCTTATAAGCTCAGAACATCAATTTGACATTAGTGTGACATTGTTGTGACATTAAGCGTGTGTGAGAGATTTAAATTTAGAAGCAATCTGAGCTTTCATCTCATGCTCATGTTTTTGGCTCGTTAGCTTCATTAGCATTTTCGTAATTGGCACAGAGCAGGCTGGCTCGCTCGCACAATGAGCTCATCCAATAAAGAGAAAGAGAAACAGGCAAATCGCGCGTGTAGATACACGCGCGATTTGTTTGTTTGTGATGCCTGGAATCATCTTCGTGCCATTCTTTGTTGTCAACAATGCTATTCGATTGTTGGCCAATCGATTTGATTGGCCAACAAGCCGCCAATGAACAGACGAACAGACGAATGGATGAATAGATGGACGGACGAGCAAGCAAACTGAGTTTATCGGAACAACTGACATTTTATTGTTCGACACTCGACAACAACAGCGACAGCCATTTGGCTTGAGGCCAAATTTTAATCAGCTCTCGATCAGAGCTCCGTCCATGGCTGGCTACTTGTGTGCCACTTTGACTACTCGAATGAGTTAATGTTGCCACTCTGACTCACTAGTGATGTCCTCTTTTTCTCTGCTCACTCTCTCTTTCCTCTCCTCTTCTCTTCTCTTCTCTTTTATCTTGGCGTCGTGCTAGCCACTCACTCACTCGTCGGCCCAATCACTTGTTTGCTCGTTCGTTCGTTCACTTAGTCACTCAATTCGTGATCGAATGGTTGTGGGGCCAATTTGACTGTCCAACAAGCAAGCAGACAGAAAGACAAACAAACAACAGACTTTCTTCTCGATCACCGTGCTTCGTGTCTTTATGTGTTGGTCATCGAGACCGGAAGTGCGTGGCAAACTCGCCTCAGGCCTCGCTCGCTCGCTTGCCCGCTCATTCCCTCGACATAGTAACAGCGACATGGCAAGTTCATGCTTGCTTGCTTGTCTCTCGGTGGTTCGTCTCAGTTCGAGTTCTATTGACTGTCTAACAGTTCGTTTTATGGTTCGTACCTTTGTTCGTTTGTTCGCTCATTCGCTGAACCAAATCGCAAAGCAGTCGGCCAGTTGGGCAGTTGGTCAGAGTAAAAGTTGTCAGACAGACGAACACGGACCACGCCAATGATTGCATTACGCAATCATTGGCGTGAATTGGAATTGAATTGTGTTGTGTTGTACTGTGCTGTCGGTAGTTGCTGCTCATTGTTATGTGCAGTTACTTGGTTTCAGCAGTGAATGGTCCGTTGGCTCAGTGGGCGCTCAATCGCGGCTCGTTGTTCGCAGCTCGTCGCTCGTTGCGTAATGTTGCATGCTTATTGTGTGCGTGTGTGTGCAAAAACTGTGTCCATACAAAAATTGTGCATGTGGCGCCCCAAACACGTTGCGTGCACACGCACACGTAACACACGAACGCCGAACACATTCGTCATTACGTATGTCAAACTAATTCGCTGTTGCCGATATTGCCGTGGTTTACGCAATCGCTTGCTATTTTGCCATCTTGTGCAATCGATCAAACGCACGCAACGCAAGGCACACACCGTTCGTCCGTCTGTCCTCCTGCTCCTCTGTAAGACTGTCCGTTAACAAGCGTATTTTCTCAACAGTAGTTCGCGTGTTTCTCAAGCGCAACTACTGTGACGCACGATTTCGTTCTTAGCTGACAACGCTTCCTACTGCTGACAATATTGTTGTTATTGGCATTGGAATTGCATCAGCATGTATTGATTCAGCAGCGAACAGTTTTCGTTTTTTCAAAGCTGTTGTTTCTGTCGATGTCTTTGTTGTTGTTGTTATTGTTGAGAGAGAGAGAGAGAGAGAGAGAGAAACAGTTTTTAGTTAGACGCACGCACGCTCTCCAACGTATAGATAGACAGACAGATAGATTGGCAGCAGGGGCTTGAGAGGCCAAGCAGCAGCAAACGAGCAAACAATGGACGAGATTTTCTTCTTCGCTCCATTGAAGTCGGCACCTGTCGACAGGACGAGACCAGTGCACAAACCTTGAGTTGAGGGCGCGGTAGCACCTGGCCCTTCGTCGACAATGTATTGTGACGACGATGCGTTGCGACAATAGACACGGATAGACTGACAGACAGGCAGCCAGGCAACAAACCATTCCAAAGCGAACAATATCTAAGTTTAGTGGAGCCAAGCAAAGACAAGCCAAACGGATTCGAAGAACCGAACGAATGTGCATACGAAACGAACGAACGGGCGAGCGAACAAGAAAGAACATGCAAAGTGTGTGGCCCGATCATCGATCACTTGTGAGTTTGCTCTATTGTGTGTCATGCCCACTAGCACTGTTACGCTAGTCTCGCAGGGTTCATTCTTTCGCTCTCATTCGTTTTGGTTGTTCGTTTGTTCGCTCGTTCACTCGCTTCCTCGGCTTTTGTTAGTTGTTCGCTTGCTAGCTCGGTCTCTCGATCTCTCGCTCGCTTGCGTGTTCGTTGAGTTCGCTGGTTGAACGAAGCATACGCACGCACAAACGTGAAAAACGATTCTCTCTTTTGCCACTCGAGCTTGTCTTCTCGTTGTTATCGTTGCTTTCTTTCTTTCTTTCTCTGCCTCTTCGTCGTTTGCTGTCCGTTGTTCGTTGGTGCACCGGCTCAATTCTACGCTCACTTATGCCTTTAGCATGCACTTGAAACCAAAGCAAGCACGTGCACTCGGGGCCCACAAAAGAGAGCGAGACACACTAGCGGTAGCACAACGGAGCATTTGAATGAAACGCCATTGCCAATTGTGCAATCCATCCATCAATCGTCCGCGTGCCTATGTGTATTACACAATCATACAAGCATTTACTACACCAACTAATACCGCACGCATACGCACACATACACACAATGTTGTACGCAATGCTGTACTACACTGTGTCTGGCTCAAGCCCAAACTCAACTGTCAATACTAACGTCCTAAAAGCTAAACTAAACTAAGTTTAGAGTGCTAATTTAACTTAATAGCTAATCTAACTCTATCTTGAATTCTCGAGCAGCTGAACTAAGAGAGACTAACCAATGCAAGAGAGCAAAGCTATCAATAACAACAACAACGTTTGTCTCTTCACAAGAGAACACACACTAGGCAAGCTGTTGTCGTTCGCCGTCAGCAATGCACTTGAGAGTGAAATTCCGTTGGGATCGATTGATGATGCAAGTTTCCACTGACTTCCGGTTGCTGCACCAACAAAAAATCGCTTGCTCGATTCATCTGTTCATTTGTATCGTGTATATTTAGCGCGCCAAACGGTGCAGTTCCCAAATTGCATGTTACCGCAGAATGATTGGTGCTATTACTTTGTTCTGTTTGCCTACATTTACACTCGAAGTTGCAAACAACATTTTCGTCGAAACAAAGTACTAACACTTGGTTAAGAGCTCACCAGCATACGAGTTAACTGCCGATAAGTGAGTAAAGTTGGAGTTGACGCTCGCAACGGCGGTCCTCGAGTGATGGATCTCTCGATTGGACCTGATTATCGATTGAACGAGCTGAGGCAATCATTAAGGACACTCATTTCCGTTCACTTCAAGCTTTACACTGCTGCGCTTCTTTCTGCGTGACGCTGTTCTTTCCGCGAATCAGAGCATCGTTTGCTAGGGGTTTCGATCGCGATTGATGGTCCGTGGTTTTTCGAATAAATCTAGGTTCCTCCATCGAGTTCTCTCGTTGCGTCATCGAGAGAATGTTAGGGGCCTTCTCTCTCTCTCTCTCTCTCGTTCAAGTTTAATACGGAGAAACGTCACGTAGACGCACACACACACCGAATGTCTCAAACATAGACGAAGCTTCGCTCTCTGAGTGTTTGAAAACAGACGCAGACAGACTGTCGGGCACTACCTGACAACGCATCATCGTTCATCATCATCGTGTGTTCTCGAAATGATGACATCCAGGAGATCTAAAAGAGGTCAGTTTCGATTTCACTTTCTGTTCGGACTTTACTACTCATCACGTGGTGCGTCTATCTATCTTTTTGTTGACCGGAAGTGAGAAATAAAAGAGCCAGTGAAAACTCGACGACAAGTTGATGGCTCATTTCTCTCGTCCGTCCGCTCGTTCGCTTCTTTCTTTCATCACCCGAACTGCTGTCTGTGTTTTCAATTCGAACCTCTATCTCGTTCAGCTTTCAACTTTCAACAGTGTGAGCTTGGCGTACGGCGCAATTTTGTCATTTCTCAATTTCACGCACTCACACGAAATTCGAATTCGAATTGTCTGTGCATGTGCTTTTGCTCGTGTGCGACACATACACAACTAGAATTGCGTCGGAAAACTAGAGCTGAAGCTGAATGTTATAACAACGAAAACAACGAGTCCAGTATTGACAAACAAACACAGAGACATACAGACAGACAGACGAATGAGCGAACGGACGAACGAATGGGCGTGATTGATGATGCCACTCGCAAAGTTCACTCGATTGCATAACATACACGTACTCGTGCCACACCACTACTCGCAATGTGTGGCCCATTCGACGCGAACGCACACACATAGATGGACAGACAGACGGATGAAACAACGACGACGGTCACGCTCATCCGATTCGCATGCACCACGTTCGTTCATGTGTTGCTGTGTCAGCAACTTACGACGTCATAGTATGATGCAGTGCAAGTTATGTGGGAAATTTCCATTTCAATCGATTCAGACGCCAGAGGGCGCTCTCAGCTGTCCATGGTTAGCTTTCAGCTGAAATAAAGTGAGCGGCCAACAAACCAAATATGCTCTAATGTTTTAAAGTCCAACCAATCTAATGTAGACACACACACACAGTTTCTATTCGCCAAGTTCACATCATAAATGCAGCCTCACTTGTTAGCAGTCAATCGGTGGGCGTGCCGTGTCGTGACTGCCACGCCCACCAACTTATCGGCCCCTTCAATATCTTCGTCGTGGCTGCTGCTGTGTTGCGGACGAGCGAATTGACGTGACCCACGGGGCCACCTGCTCTTTCTTCTAAGCTCTTCTTTTGCCGAGCGGACAGCCGATTGCGACACTTGATGGAGCAAACGAACTGACGAATGCACGATCGGACGGCACACACAAATGGAACGTGTGTTGCCCGTCTAATGAACTCTGAAGATGAACGAATAATTTCAAGACTTCATGACATTTCAATGATGCAATCATCGCACATCCACACAGCAACGATCGATGATCTGTTTCTGTTGGTTTAGTGCTAGCCGGAAGTCAGCACACGACAACAGTGGACACACGCAAGCTACGAGCAGCAAAGAAAGCAACGACATTGGGGAATAGAATTGATAATCAATCATTGTGTGCGTGTGTGCTCTCCAGCACTTGAACGTCGTAAGATATTCATTCATTCGTCTCGCTGCGTAGAAAAGAAGTCAGTTTCTTAGCACAACATTCGATACGATAAGATTCGATTGGAACTTAATGACGTTGCCCATGTGCACTCTCACTTACTCGGGAGCGCCAAATGTTAGGCCTCTTTCATTTCAAGAGTCTCGAATACATCCTGAGCCTCACAGACACTACATTCGCTCCGAATTTTTCGAAGAGCCCAAGATACACGTGTGCAACATTATTCAGGTGTCATCATTATTTGATCGTTCGGAATTCATTTATAGCCCGAGTTATTTTGATTCCAGCCTCTTCGGTCGAATCAGTAGTATCTGCAGTGCAAAATCAGTATTGAAGCACGAATTTATCCAGAGAGTTGTATCTGCATCCTTTTCTCAAGACAATGATCTAAAAATTGAGCGACTCTTTATTAGCGAAATTTAGTAAATTTAATTTTATAATAAATTTTATATAATAATAATTTATATAATTTATTATAATTTTTATATAGCACCCAAAAGCTTTCCATTTGCGCAACAATGCAGTGAGACACGCAGCTCGAACAAGGCCCTGAAATGTAAAGAATGTGTTAGTTAATCCTATCTGATACTAGTTTGGCATGCAACCTTGCTTACTTTGGCGTTTGATAGGTGTGACCACTCATCTTACGTAACGCCAATCGATGGTTATAACAGTTTCATTGGGGGAGCTCAAAAACTTCGCTCCATGATTTGATCGGATAGGCAAGGTTGCATTGCCTCGTGCTTTTTGTTGTTCCGTCACATACACACAAATCACAAATCATTCATCCACAGGCGAAGCCATCCTTTTGCTTTTTGGTGATGGCCAGCAGTTGCACTTGGCGCCCGGGGTAGAGCTTCTTTCAAAAGCCCGGTTATGATCGGGTCATACCGGGACCGGTCCGGAGCCGGATCATACCCGAAGACCTCGCTTCCAGCCGTGACAGGCAAGACCCAACGTCTCATGTCTTCATCTTGAAGCAGTAGCGGACAGATAGCCGGCACGGTGTTAGGCTCGGTTAGCGTTTCCACTCCCACCCGTGACCATACATGAGCTTTCCAAAACGAGAACGGTGTTGGGTCGTTCTCGCAAAAGTCTGTACTGTAGGCCACCGGTGGTTGGAACTGCTTGACGTGTGGACGAGCTGTATAAAACTCGAACAAACGTCAATAGTCTGCCGCTGCTAGCTTAATGAGAGCACTCGGTTTTCGTTGCTTGTTGTTGCTATCGCTGTTGCCATTGTTTGGCCTTGGCTTTGACTTTGACTTTGACTATGATATCAATTGAGCGATAACAAAAATCAGAAACTAAAACTGATCCAACGTAGGCGCACATGAAGATTACATGAGCAACGGAGCAATATTGCATGAGAAAGACGCCAAGATTGACCTTTAGATGAGCAACACGTGTTTCGCGCGCGTAATGTCGACTAATGCGACGTTAAGGAGGAAATGTGCACACTATTGTAAAGTAGACTATCGAGATGAAAATGTCCATTTTCATTACACTATTGGTGAATATTGCACGCTACACATATTTTTCGCGCGCAATATTACGTAAGTTGTCACGTGTTGGGGGAGAGAGAGATGCACACGATTGTTCACAATCTAGTTTTTAACAAAAACAGCTGTCCTTTGTTGTCGTGCGCCAACTGTGCCGAGACTCTATTGAATCACGGTAAAGGGTGCCAAAGATTTAGTCAGAAAAAAAAATAAAAACAGCACATATGACTGTGCCTTTGAGCAGTGCATTTTCGAGCTCACATTGACTTCTATGGCAAGCATATCGTTTTTACTGGGACATAGGGGACGGGCTAGGTAATGATTACACAGTTCTCAACACCAATCGGCTACCACGCAGGACTAACACCCACACACAACACACGAATAAAGTACAACCTGTCCCATTCAAGCACACAGCGTCACATGCTCGTTCTTCTTTTATTCTTTTTTCATACTAAGTCTTTGGCACCCTTTATCAGACAAAATTTATCAAAAAAAAGAATTCATAATTATCAGTGAGATTAAGAAGACATTTTATTATTCTCAAAAAGAGGATATAATTCTGATTCATAGAAGAAAATTCGTCATCTATGAGAGAATGTCGAACAAAAGACGTAGGACATCGACCATTGGTCAGAGCAATTCAATATTGGCCATTGCCAATACCGATCACAACGTCCCGAAACCAGTGAAGAAGGCGAAATTGAACAAGCAATCTAACAGAAAGACAACAATCAATGATATGTCTGACCAGTTGCTCGAGAGAATATTCAAACATTTACCGTTAGATGATAAGTTTCGATCACGCCGAGTATGTGTCCGATGGAACATGCTATTGTTGGAGCTATTGAACAATGTCAAATCGTTGCGATTAACTTTCGATAGAACGATTGACAATGAAGATGATTGTTGCTTATCGGACGGGCAAAAACAACAGCAACAACAAAAACAATATCCAATTCATGAGCAACAATTTCAACAATTGCTACAATCAGTATTGCCGCATGTGCCTAATGTGATAACGTTTGAATTACGTATACCGGGTATGAAATTTATTGTCCGTCACGCAGAGTTGATCGTTCGATATTTGAGCGAAAGCTTGGTGGAGTTCAACATTGAATATGGTTCAATGTACAAAGGCAGTCTTGAGCTGTTGGCGCTCAAGTGTAAGAAACTAACCAAATTGAATCCGTACATTGAGAAGAGAGTCACTTATGGGGGTCGAGAGGCGCACTCTATGGAGCTGGTGCGTGCCATCAAACTGATGCACGAACGTGTGGAATACCTGAACGCATGCATCGGTGAGCGCGATTTTACTCGCCAATTGTTCACGTTGCTGCTGCCCAATTTGAAGCATCTGCTCACCGATCTGAGGTCTCACATTGTGGAGAGAAAATCGAAATCGTTATTTCATTCAAATCTGGAATCACTTCATTTGCAAGGCATTGGAATGAATATTGGCACAACGATGTCATTTGTTGCCGAGCAATGCCCTCGATTGCGTCACCTGTCGCTCGATCTCGAAATGGTCTACAATGGACCACAAACGACACCGTTGTTGCGAGTGATGGAAAGTTTTGTACACCTGCAGCGCTTGTCGATTGTGTGCCGCGATAACAGCAACTGTATCGACGCATTGAGCAATGCTCGTGTGATGTTGTTGGTGAAATCAATGCCAAACTTGGTCGATCTAGAGCTCGTCCTCGGCGTTGGTCATCAGCACGAACGTTTCAACGGCGATATCATGCGAGAGTTGCCCAATGGCGCACCTCACTTGCGTCGGCTAGTGCTCTATGACGAGCCACAAATGTTCGTGGAGCATCTCGAATGTTTGGCACAATTTCGACACCTTGAACAATGCACTATGCGTCTCGACATTCCCAGCGAGCGCCCAACGACGGCCACACGAATTGGTGCCCTGATTGCGCAATGTTGCCGCCTGCGTAAACTCGAATTGCGTCGCATGTCCAATCAAGTGTATCCTGAGATTAAGGGCCAATTTTGGCTCGACGTCATACAACAATATCGACACGATCAGCGCAAAATGCACGAATTCCAGCTATTTTATCAATCGATCAACACACATCTTGATTCGCGAGTGCCCAAACTGGTGTTGTCACGCAGGATGACGCTTATCACGGTATCTGATTGATGATTATAGCCGCTAATAATTGACTACACGTTCATTTGTATACATGTTACTGTTTGTTTGTTCTCTTGATTGGATTTCATCTCATCCGATTCGATTTGATGTGCCGATATCATGTGCAAAAAGCTAGCAGTAGATCCCAACGAACGGATGATTGATCCATTGACTGATAAATATGTAACAAACCAGCCAACCTCTCATGATTAGAGCAGCACTTTTACTAGCGCTGTTCGTTGTTGATCGATGAGAAAATAAGCACACCCGATGTGCTAATTGATAGACAATATTGTCACTCACTAAGATTCAACCACCGCATTTGCGCTACAGACCGATACGAAACATGTTTGATAAATATCATTGTCAAGATAACTGTCGTCGAGTGTTGGATCACCATTGATTCGTCTGTCTCTGTCTGTTGACTGTTCATTTTCGATGTTTTTAGAAGAAAAACGTTTGAGAAGCAAGCAGATATTCATAATTAGTCAATCATAACTTTGAATATTTATTACCGTTATCAAGATTAGTATTGTACAACAATGACAGAGCACCCAATCTCAGAGGCAGACTCATATAGAAACAATAATTTTGAGTGTCCAACTAACTCCAACAATTCGACTTCGTCGATTGAGGAAAAGAACATCAGTATACGTTCGATCAAATACGAAGATTGTCCGCGCGTTCAAGAGCTCATCATTGGCCTACAAACGTACCAAGAGATGAGAAATGTGCCACGCCTACCAACAGTTGAAGATATTCAAAATGAATTGTTCTATGAGGACGAGCATGGACGAAAATTACCGAATAATTACGGTTGCTTTTGTGCAGTGGCCGAAGTGATCAACAACATTCAATCACGACAGTCGTCTCGTGAACAGTATGGTGATAACTTAGTTGTTGGATATATTTTGTATCATTACTCATATTCAATCATTGAGGGTCGTCGAATGTATGTGACTTCCTTTTTCATTGACAAGAATCATCGTCGTTGTCGTGTTGGACAACGCCTGATGGGCTACGTGATCCGGCACGCCCACGCTGTCGGTATCACACGAATCGATGTACCATTTATGAAGGCGAATGTGGCAGGCATCAAGTTTTACAGCAAATACGGCGCAGAAATCGTCGACGACGAGTATCAAATCTACTGGAAACAACTCAATCCAAACGAAAACGAACCTACGAGAGAAAGCTAACGGACAAAGGATAAACTCTTTCTCTGTCTGTCTTAATCGAATCAGAGGTGCTCAATATTGTTCGATGCCAACCAAAGTAATCTAACTTTGGCCATCGTTTTGACAACACTGAAAGCCTCAATGCTATACTCTGATTGCATTGCATTGATTGGTTTAGATTGAATTGTCTTGCTGTTCATTCCATTAAATTGAGGCCACTCACTAGATTTAGCTACACAAGACTACTAGCAATAACAACAACAACAATCTCCACAAACAGCTGATTGCAAAAGAAGCAATCGAATAGAACGAGTCAATTAACTCTAGCTCATTTTGATTATTTATCGACGTTCTCTTTCGAACGAACAATTCGATCGATCAAGCCGAAATTCGATCAATCGATAGAATTCGAAACCCATTAAAGCAATCATCATTGCCTTTCACTCTGATTGCCCTCTGGCTTATGGTTATTTTTTTCGTTTTGTTTCTCATTGCTTTCTCTTTTTGTTCGTGCTGTTTGGCATTGTTCTAATATTACACAGGCCACTTGATGTTACAGTTGATGTTACACGTTGTCGTAGCTTAGCAGCACTGGCAATAGCAAGTGGGACAACAAAAGCATCGAACAAAGCAATGGTAATAAACTAAATCACAAAGAATCATCAAAACAAAAGACAGCTCCAAACAGCAACGACTAGTTGACTGAGCAAACACAACAACAGATTTTGGTGATAATTAAAGCTTCCGGTTGTCTGTTCATGTTTTGTTGTTTTTGTTTGTGCCTTTGTGCTTGGGGCCAACAAATCCAACACACATTGCGATGCTGTTGTTTGTGCACGGCTCTGACTTTCATGGCTCTTATTTCTTTCCATCATTCTTTGCGATGAGATGAGTTGCATTGCTTTGTTGCGCTTGAATTGTGTGCACGAGATGAAAAAGCTCGTGGGCAAAAGTCTAACGACAAAACTAACGGTCAGTAAATCACAAGCTACGCCCAGTTCTAACCGCGCCGCGCTCGCCAACTCTGAACCGCTTTGCCCCGCCTCTGGTGCAACGATGCACGATCATTGCATGAGTTTCTTGGCATTCAATTGCACTCTATTGCATTGTATTGTTGTGCGTCTGTTGGAGTCAAGATTGTGCGGTCACGCCCTCCAAATGTATCTGACTAAAAGGCACCAAACTAAACTGAGCTAGCAGAGCACAGCACAGCGAACGAGGAACCCCGAAACCGGCAAACGTAAATGGAGGCCAACGAACAACAACAAGCCGGCGACGAGATTAGATCTGGCGTTTCGCGTTCACACACCATCGAGTACGCGCAGTCTGTCTGTCCGTGTGTCTGCTTGTGTGTGATATCCATATACGGACGCACAAAGGAGGCCACGCAAGCCGGCAGCGTGCGTTGTAGGAAAGTTTGTTTGTAAATCAAACAAGCAAACAAACAAGCAGACAGGCGGGCGACCAGATAAACTCTAGATTTCTCCAAACAGAGTGTACTCCTTATAGCATTTTGTACACACTGTATTTTTGTATTGGCGCGCTGTGTATTTTTTTCCTTGTGAGCGCGTGTGTCGCTGCCGCTCTCACAATGTTGAATCGTATCGAACCGGACAGAAGCACTCACTCTTTGGGGCCGTCGTTTTCTATTGCTTATGCGAACGTTGCGTGAGTGTGAGTGTGCGTGTGCGAACGGCTTGGCTCGGGGCGATAATAATAATAATAACAATAATACGATTGAGCTCGTTCTCTTTCTCTATTTCTGCGCTCATCATGTGCTGCCGTTGAGGCGCCTGCTGTCGCCCCTGATCGGCAAGTGGCTGTTTGTGTGTGTGTGTGTGTGTGTGTGTGTGTGTGTGTGTGTGTGTGTGTGT
>JAIFTH010000549.1:0-23033 GCA_019968535.1 Fragariocoptes setiger | reverse complement strand
ATATATATATATATATATATATATATATACATACATACAAAAGTTTTTAATCGTCATTATTATTCTATAATACAATTGGACTCCAACCATAATCATGGTTACGACTAAAAAGATTTATTGCACCAGATGCACAAAGAAATGTTCCGGCAGCGTGTTACGCGTTCAAGATCAATATTATCATATAAAATGTTTCGAGATGCAAAAGAAGGAGCAACATCGGGCTCTGAGCTCACGAGAATCTGGCAAAGCCGACACATTACCTATCGATCGGACATCTGACTCGGCATATGATGCCGGCTCACGTTCGGCTACAATCGACCATTTTACCAGCATAGGAAAGACATCGATGTCAAACGGAACAGACAATGGTTACGGTGAGACCGATAGAAAATCAAACAATTCGTCTCGAGCTGCCAAACGGCCACGTGAGTTTACCCAACATTGTCACGTTGATTGTTGTTTTGTTAGTTTTAATACTGAATATCTAATCATTTGGTGAACCTTCTTCAAAAACCTCAGTTTGTCTTGGATGCAACAAACAAATCCAAGATGGAAAAGCTTTGATCGCACTAGATGCTCAATGGCATATTTGGTGTTTGTAAGTATGCTCGCCAACAGTATCTATATGATCGTTCTGAGTTTTATATGAATGATATGACAATAATGACTAATTTACCAACTCGATTTAAACTATTTAATTCGACACAACACAGCAAATGTATCGAATGCGGCACTGTACTGCATGGCGAGTACGTAGCTCGAGATGGAAAGCCATATTGTGAGCGCGACTATGAGAAATTGTTCGGTATCGTTTGTGTGTATTGCAAACGATATATAACCGGCAAAGTTTTGCAAGCGGGTCAGAATCATCATTTTCATCCAAGTTGTGCTCGATGCTCTAAATGCGGTGATCCTTTCGTGCCAGGCGAAGAGATGTATCTGCAAAGCGAAGTTATCTGGCATCCGAGGTGTGGCCCTGGCCCTGAGGCACGCATCGAAGATATTGTTGTTGATAATCCGCATCTCAATGCTCAGGTAAGCATCATCAGATCACAATAACTAACACAACAGCTCATACTGAATACTAATTTTCCATACCTACGACTCATTAACATGTTGCTCAAAATTTTTTGTTCGTTTATGTGGGGATGTGCATATTTTATTTTACAACCCCATCGTAGTTTCGTAACAATCGAGCCACCTCACCGAGTCTGTCGAGCGTTCGTTCGCGCTCAACAAGTCCCTATAGTTTTATGGCACGCCAGGTTAGTTTAATTTGTTGTTGTTTGCATTCGCCTTGAAGGTAACATAATACATTCTCCTAATAATAATAATTATTAATATCATTAACCTGTGGTCCTGCCCTGTGAATGTGTGTCCCGCAACTTTTGACAATACTCATTCGTGACGTTCCTGCCATAAAATGACTCACATACACAAATCATCCATGTTTCCCATCCATTACATTGGTGATGATCAGTATGGCAACACCAGTACAGGCTTCTCCGACGCCGATCAAGGTATCGGTGATTTGTCTCGTATCTATTCAAGTAGCTATTTAACTGCCGATCCACCTGAAGGCTATCTAAAACGACCCATCGAACCGAATCCTCCAAAATCACCCCAGTTTTCTCGTCCGATGAGCATACGATCGCGTTCATCGTCACGATCGGGCGCACGTGATCGTTCGTTGCCACGACCGGCAATGCAAGTGATGGTTGAAAGTTTACATGGTTCAACGCCGCGACCGCGCTCGCCGAGCATGCAAAACGAGGAACCCAAAGAGTTGGCCCAATATCCAGCGGCCAAGCGACCGAGCCCTGACGAAGTGCCTAAAATAGAGCAGCCTGATTTTCCGGCACCGCCGTTTCCGTATCAAGGTAAACAGTCAGAGGGGGCCGATCAAGAGTCGCCTGCCTCACCCGAAGAAGCGGAAAAGTCGAGCGACGACGAACAATTGCGCAAAGAAGAAGAGGAGTTGGCCAAAATAGCCACCGGTATTGGTAAGGTATTTCTGGAGAAAGTACGCGAGCGTGAACGGTTACGTGCATGGAAACGAGCTCATTTAGATCCGCGTAACGCTTCACGCACACCATCGGCGACACGGGAGTTGCCTAGCCGTTTGAGGTACGACAATCCGTTGAACGCGTCGCCGTCGCGCGACCAAAGTCGCTCGCGCGGTGATTATGATTTAGACGGAGCCGGAAGTAGCCTGACACGCAGTCCAACTGCGCGTAGTCCGGCACCCTCGTCAGCACTCAATTATTACAAGGTTGTGCCATCGATGAATTCAGCACCGAAACCAGGCTACGGACTGTCAAGCGGCGGTTCGGCCAGCATGGACCGAAACAGAAGTAGCGATTATTTAGCCCACACAATGCCGCACTCAGAATCACATTATGGCCACCGGGCCGGATATTATAGCACCGCCAGCAACAGTAACACGATTTGTAATTCGTATCTCAGGCGCTCAATGCCAAACGTTAACTTCCACATGCAACAAGATGGTACAGGTGCGGCCCCCAAATTGTATCCTTATCATTTGTTGATTACCTCAAATTACAGGCTACCACCTGATGTTGATCGGTGCCATTTAGAGCGGCATTTATCGAATGAAGAATTCCACTATATTTTCAATTGTGATCGTCTCGAATTCTATCGCCTGCCCGAATGGAGACAAAAAGAATTGAAACGCCGTGCTAAACTCTTCTAATTGATATGCTGTTGCCGCTGCTGCTACTGTTATGCGTGCAAATTGGGCCGATGTTAGCGCTAATTCATTGTGAGAGAGTGTAAACGATTGTCAACAGTATATTGATTGATTCGGATTACGCATAACATCTAACCGGTGGATCTACTCAGATATTAGAACTCACAAATACAATATGCAACGATAAATTATCGATACTGAACCTGCGAAGCCCTTTTATGCATGCGCATCTCTGTCGATGTTAGAGGACTGATCCATATGTATATTTGGTTTTTATCTATGAGATGTCTGATCGAAGCTGTGACATCAAAACTGATTCGAATCGAAGCAACTGATAATTTGGTTGCCTTTTGACGGATCGACGGGCGATCAAGCACGAATCTCACGGTCCCGAATCAGCACACTGAATAAATACAATCTTTCAAGGTTTTCGAATGTTTTCGTCCAAGGATTATAACGTTCGATATTTGGGGAAACTCTCAGAATGCAATCTTGAGTACTTTTTGTAGGCCAATGCCATAGTATTAATGTTGATTCCTGGCTCTGCTCCGTTCGTTTGTTAGTACATGTGCTGTGTGCATATGTGTTGCGTGTTGTGTATGTGTGAGTGTGTGTGTGCGTGTATGTGCGTGCCTGCGCGCTGGTCGCGTCAGATGGTTCAGCTTCGTCGTCATTGTAACACAATCGAGTGGTTTCACTATCGTCGCCCTATTGAGCAACACATATTATGCCCCCCCCCCCCACTTGCAGAATATTTCCAAGTCTACTCTCACTCTGTTACTCTGCATTATCGATGCTAGCAACAACGGTGCCTATTCGACTATAGATTGAGACAAGGACATACAGTAACATCGAACATCAAATGCATTATCATACGATCTATCATAGCAATCCATCACACAAATGAGCCATTGATATTTTTGATATCATTATTGCTTGTTCCAGAATGAATGCAGCATTCAATGCTGTACGAAATTGTTCGCCAAGTTGGAAGTTACGAATGAAACTCCATCCAACATTCACAACGCAGAATCTGTCGTAATATTAAGGAAAACTGTGTGTGATTGCTTTTACACAGCCCACGCACCAAATAGCAGCGCCGTCCCAACAGTCCGCGTTCAGCTCCGAATTAAGAGATTCAAGTCACAAATAAGCAGAATAAAGATTTTCATATTATTTAGTTAATGCTCATACAAATAGATTTAGCTAACAGGAGTAACGAGTTAAACGAAGCCAAGTCAACAATAAAGCCATGGCGACTATGGTTCAGCAACACTCTGAGCCTCCCGAAACAACAAAGGATCAAAAGCAATTAGATGTTCCTGACAAAGAATCCTCATCTCCTGTCGATACATCATCATCTGCCAATTCCACAAATTCACATCCGAATGAAACAGTCGTCCACATAGGTGAGCAACAACCAGTCAACAACAAAGAATTAACAACCGAGCCAGAAAAAACTAAAACCAAAAAGCGTAAGAATAATAAAAAGGCCAACAATAATTTTATTTTAACCGAGAGTAATAGCCAAACGAATGAATTGAACCTCAATCACGTCCAACAAGTGAATTCAGACTCTTTTGATAAAAAGATTAATGATAAGGATCAGCCAAACGAAGATTGTGCTAGAGATTGTGTTCAAGCACCCTCACACGATGATATCGTGATAACGGCATCTCATGAAACGAAAAACATTTCAGTCAACGAAAAGCACAAATTTGTCGAGAATACGATTGATGCCGCTGATGCAAAAGAACCTCACATTGAAACGGGTCACGAAGAAACCTATGAAAAAGATTCCGAAAACATCAATGCAGTAGGGATACCAGAAAAGATTCAAGTTGAAGAAGAAGAGAGAGAAAATCCAGCGCAACCTGAGACAAAGTCTCAAGATATAGATCCAAACCACAAAGTTGATCCAGAGCCCGCAGTCGACGTCCAAGACGAATCAATAAGAGGCACGGATCACGAAGAAAATCGAGCTTCACAATCTATAAGCGAGCGTCTAAACGATTCACATATTCATTTGAACGAAGAATCAAATCGTAGCGATGCCCAAATAGTGGTAGCCGCATTCGAAAGAATAGAGCATAATCGAGCCAAGCTCGAAGAAGAGAACGCTCAACTGAAAGCTGATCTGGCTCGAATTAGATCACAATTGTTAGGCAGTCGCGAAAGGGTTATTGACGAATTGGCACGTGAAGTTAGCACACTTAGAAAGCAAGTAGAAGGCCTATCGACGCCCCGATCTACGATTCACAGTGAACTGCCGGTGAGAGATTCCACAGATCCAAAGACCGCTGTCATGTCAACTCCATTGTTGAGCCGAGCCAGTGTTGAGCTCAACGAAGAGGAGACGCGACGAATTCTTAGTCAAGAAGATGCTTATCGAGAGATGCGTCAATTGGCCGCCAATCATGACAAGCGACAGAGCCTGGCCAGTTATAGTCATATTAGGGGTCAATCTCGGGCTAAACGATCGATAGCTCACGACGATTGTCGATCGACAAACAGTGACAGGACCAACAAGAAGAAAGGAGCCTTGAGAAAGTTCAGGCGCTCGTTTGTCTATATCCTAATGAGCTTTTTCGATTGATTTTTCGCGTCATGATTATTAATTCTCAGGAGCGATTGTTCAAAAGCAAGTCAATACTTTTTGAAAATGCCATTCAACTTCACACTTGTTGAACATCCAGATTCTTTGGATCATTTGCATGCACTACCATGAATTGGTGAACATTCGAGCAGGATTAGCTTGTTGTATCGAACTAAGAGATAATATTTTGGCTCAATTTTGGTGAATAAAAATCTCCTACCTTTACTATTAATGTTAATTTGCATAAATAAAGTCATGATTGTCATGAAGTTTGACAATTCAATAATTGAAGTCTCTCAAAGTGAGCACATCGCAGTCGTTCGAGAGAATCGCTATGATGGGCTTTATGTCTATTAGATCTTCTGAGGCTAAGTCAAATTCATGAAACTTGAATTTACAGTCAATTGCATATTACCTGATATCACACTTTGCGTGAGCCCCATTGTGGCGGGTTGAAACCACTCGTCCGCTAATAAAATGACGATGACTTCACAAATACGTTGGAATCAGCGGTGGAATTTTCCACAGGGGTGTTGTCAGGGCGTTCATGCCTTTAAGGAGTCTAAGAGCAACTACGGGATAGTTTTTTTTCAAATTGTGTTATGATGCTATATTTGCCTGCTCCGTCATAGTTATCGATAACTTTGACGAAATGTTCGATATCGAGTGGAACGTAACACTGATTTTTACACTGACGCACGTACAGCAATGGTGGAGTTACAATTATACGAGCAATCGTTTCAACTTGATAATTAGTCGGAGTAAGAGAAGAAAAATTCGATCGATAGCAAAATGAACATATTGTTGGTGATTTTGTTTCTCGTCACATCTTATTCGATCGGCGCTATATGTATGAGTAGTGACGAGAGCATCCAATTGGATTATGTCACGGATGAATATGGCTGCACCAAAAACTTGGATGATTTGACGTATTGTAATGTGAACGGATTTGAATCAATAGTTTACGTATTTAGAATGCATAGAACAGACGGTTCCCGGTGTGATATACACGCTGCCACCCGAATCACATCGTTTTGGTTCAATTTGCATTAGAGAGGCGTTTGAGCCCATCTCAGACCAAAAGGTGCTCGACACTGTTCGGGCAGTGCTATCAGCTTTCGATATGACATATGGAAGCAACAATGAACAAATTGACATCAAGCTAGGTTCAAAGTTGATTGACTCAATACGTAACGAAAACCTGGACGATGAGACGCCTAATTTACTTCAAATTCATAATCGATTCCATCGGTCAAAGATCATGGGTAAGCTCAAAAAATTCGTGGGTCAATCCGGTAATTATACTAAAGCCACGAGGGAGGTTTGCAAGAACCTCGACTCAGCGACAATTCATATAGAAGATTCTAAACTACAAGAAGGCGAGTTTCAGAAGGTTATTGACGTAAAGCGAATTTTCTCAGCTCTACTACTGTTCATGCAAGATAGTAAAACTGGCTTGCTCAAATCGTATAGAAGAGCTCATGTAACAATATCCTGGTTATGTTTACACCATATTCATATGCAGTGTTCTCAGCGAGGCCTAGTTTGACGCCGAAAAGCAGCAGCTTATATTGCCAAATAACTATCGCGATCTAGCTAAGCATTGGCACATTGATATTCGCAGATATCATAGCCGCATGATGTGGGATAGCTGGATAAATAGCATAAGTCCTGAATCTTTGACTGGATAGCAAAAGATAGGAGATTGGACAAGAGGATGAATGAAAGAGAAGGTATTTTGAGGAATCAAATTCTTAGATTGTCTCAGCGCGAGAGACAATAGCTTTCAATTCTCTTGCTGATTGATATCCGATCGAAGGAAAATACAATAGATCATGTTGAAATACTGACTTGTTGGCGTGATTTACTGTTATGATGTTAAGTTACCATTTATAACATCTTCTTGGGGAATAATGCAGATAAGAGAAAGTTGTTGCTCTATCGCTTGAGTGAATTTCAAACACGTCAATTCGAACATTTACATCTCCGCGCTAGATATTTTTCACATAAACATAGTGGAAGATTTTAGCGAGATAACTGTGTCGATAAGAAGTTTAAAAAGCGCATTAAAGACCTCACCTCAATTTTGAAAAAAAAGTTAGTTTGCACAATCGTTCTTGGAATCGTTCGTTACATTTGACTGTTCTTCAAACGCAAGTTCTCCAATCTCAAAGGTAAGGAAGGTTATGGTATAAGGTGGAAGAATTCTCATGATCGACTCGTAATGAAGCTGGAAGCTGTTCTCAAGTGAAATACAGCTCACAATGTCAGTGAAAACTTCGCCTGTCTTGCATTATTCAATGCAAGACACATAGTGAGCACTGACTGTGGCTCACTTATAGTGAGGAGAAACTCATTCTGGAATAATTTGAAGGCCGGCCTCTTACTAGGCAACCGATAGCAAGAATCATAACTTATTAACGTCGACCCATTTCGTATATTTTATTCAATTTCTTGGACGATCTCTAGTCTTTTCTGTTCACAGTAAGATCTAGAGTTAGAGTATTCCGAATTGTGAGGAGCCTGATCAAGTAATGACAAGTTTTTGTCACTACAGACATCATGGTTGATATTTGACACGATATTTCGCACGATCGTGAGATCCATCGACAGATTCCAGACAATGTTGTTGCTCAAAATATTTGTAATAAATCGGACATTGCTGATGCTGAAAACTATGCTACTTCTGTTAGCTTCATAGATATCCACACGATGATCCACAACGAGAGCCAAACGTATCGACGAATGCTTGGCGGAATTTCACAGACAATAGACTAAAATGGGCGAATATTAATTAGCATTTAGTTAGGATGGGTTGAATTGAAACGTTTTGTAAATTAGGATTAAAATTATTAGTAAATAATCAATCAAGTATTATAATTTCCACACTAGATAGCTTAACTTAGAGGGCTTTAACTTACCTGTAGAGTATCGGATTTACGGAAGCACTTAAGTAATACGAGACACCACTAATGTGATTGAGCAAATTGTATACTGTAACTTGACCGGGTGTGGGCAATCGTATATAAATGGCCATCAGACGCTGCACGTTATGAGCATGTTATAGCAACAACAACAATATTGTGATTAGTGTTATAGTTGAAATTGAGTTTTAAAGGTTGATGCTTGTATGATGACCAGAGTGAAGTGGTTCACACAAATGGAGCAGTTATAAAATGCTTACCTGAGCATGAAAAGGGGCCCAGCAAAGGAAAAACATCACGACAACGGCAACTGTAGTGATTGGTACATAATGATTATGGGGAATACATAGATTGGAGAGAAAATGATTAGTTAGTTGGAGCGTCGACTCGCGATGGACGTTTCGAAATTAGAAGTCGTCATTAAAATCGAGTATTCACCATAAGATGGCATGTAACGAGAGGAAAGACAAGATCCAAAGAACTGACGACCTTGTATTGTTTTTTCCATCTGACAATGCACGTGCATGGACGAATACCATTCGTGAGGCCCACGTGTAACACGTCACACGCCCTTTCGGACACATGTTCTTTTTCTCTTTTTTCGTTCTGCCGCCTGTCGCGTACCCATAACAGTTATGTTGGTCGAAATATCGAACTTGATTGCAACAAGACTGCGCAGACACACACTTGAAAACACTAATTGACACATCGTCGTTGTGTGTCGTTGTGTGTCGTCGTGCATCGCTTGTTCGTTTTGCGGGAACCACATGCATGATAGTTTGCGAACTACTACGTTTGTCAGCAGTGTTTTATTTTGTGCACTTATGCATTCTCTCTGCGTGTTAAAATTGGCACGTGCAAGTGTGTGTGTGTGTGCATCGCATATCTGACACAAACAATGTCTTAGCAACATTGAACGGCACACAGTTTGTATCGCGTATTCTCGCCACGTACATTGGTTGTTGTCAGCACCACGACGTTGAGAGCAGAATACCAAGTCGTGCTCCCGAGCTGAACTTGAACTAACATACGTTAATTGGCGAACCAAACTAACTTGACGTGCAAACTAACACTCGTGTGTCGAAGTGTTTGTGCTCCACATTGACATCTATTTTAGGCTGTCGGGTTGTTGTTGGTGTCACACTCACGACAATTTACGTGTTTGCGTGTGTGTGGGTATAGCTATGGTTGTGGCTATGGCTATAGATGTAAAACTTTAGTCATTGTCCCATTGGACATTGCAAAAGTTAAGCACAATTGAAGCATATACAATAGAATAGAAACGCGTGCCAAACACAAGTGATATTGCACAGTGTTGCATGTCGTGCATGTTGTGCGATCGGAATTCGTGTGCGTATCCTAACTATAGTCGATCAAGATCGGCCCAACAACTTGTGCAAGCTGCCTACTGTCAGCCCTAAGCTTGCTGATCTAACAACGAGCTCCATTCTTGGAATTTATTCGTACTGGGTCGATTCTATTCCCCAGCGTAAGCTCGTTGCGTTACGTTGCGTTTAGATTTGATTCGATCAATGTTCAATGCCAACGGAGCTTACATGCGAAAAGAGAACGCAATAGTGGGGCCAGCATTCGTCAAGATGTCTCTGCTGATATTCAATTGCCCGCACAATTGAAGAACGAGCTAGCAAGCGAATGTTGGACGAATTCCAGCGATCAAATGTTTGGTTCAATTGAACCAAATTGGCTCGAATCGGAGTAGAGCACATCTGATCCGATCCTATCTGATCTATTCCATTCCATTCAAATGTAAGCTGTAGACATACACATACACAACTAAGAGACACGAGAAACAATAAAGAGCTTTTTGTGATGTCCAGAGAATGAAGGGTGATGTCGTTGTTGTTGTTGTTGTTGTGAACAGTCCCAGATTTTTTAGTCTTTGATGTAGGCCTACGATTGGTACACTGAAACAATGAACGCGAGCTGTGAGAATAATCGACAACCGTAATGGATCGACGACGAGCACGATGACCAGGTGGCGCCACTCAAATCACTCGAATCATTCAGTCGAACAAAAGTCTAACCTCTTGAGTTAGGTGTACACGTAGACTCTGACAGAGCTAGGATCTGGGTCTAGGCCGCTCACATTATGCCGGAGCTGTTTCAGTTGGTGTGCCAGTTGCTCCAACTATGAGCAAACAGATCTATTGCCATTTGCCATCACATGCAACGACTGTTTATCAAAGTGTCGATGGTAGCAAATGTTTTCTCCTATTCTTGAATAGCTCCATATTATTCAATGCTCGCTCAATATATGCAGTGTTATGCGAACTCAGAACTCGTTCTATTTGCAAGTGGCTGCAAATCATCGACAATCAATCTTGAAAATGATCTCAACATTGTGTCATACACGTTCACATTGACTTTGCACAGATTGATCTTGACAACCACATTGAGCATTGAGCATCGAGCACGTGTCGTTCACAATTGAACTCGATTCGTCCCTCTTCTTCTCCTTCTTATTCTTCTTCTTCTCCTTCTTATTCTTCTTCTTCGTCCTCCTTATGCTGTGAGCAGATAAAGAGAGACGAAAATAAAGTAGTAACATCTTGAGATAACATCTAACATTGCACTATCAACGCGGACATTAGCGTTAGCCTTAGCGTTAACGTGTTACGTTTACAGTATGTAGTGCAACTGAAAGTAGTGTAACAATGGTGTTGCATGCAGCAATGATTCATCGCTGCATACTTGCTAATGTTGTTCAGCTTTGAAAACTGTAAACCACGACAATTGGGCCCATGCAAGCTATTTCGTGACAGTACGTGACAGTAAACCTGTGTGTGTGTGTATGAGCACACAGGTGAGCCACTCAAGTTCTTTTCCGTGTTCGGTCCTTCAAGGACTCGGCTCTGTCGTCCTTGAGGACGTGCACGTACACAACACTACTTGACACCATGCTACTTTACGAATGATACTCTGAGTCACACACACACAAAATATTTCCTAAGTTGCGACGACGCCGAGTCGCAACTCATGACCTATGGTCGTAACAAACAAACATCAATAGCCAACACGAGAATGACACGCTACGAGGAAAGAATGAAAAAAAACAACAACCAACAAATGAGCAAAAGATAATTTCAGTCAGTGAGTGAAAGTCTCTTACAGTAAAAGGCTAGCTTCCGGTTTGCACAATCGCACAAGCATCACATGCACATTCACGATTGCACGGTGAGAATGTTGCATAACAATGTCGTTGGCTGCTTCCCGTATGCATTCTCTATGGCAAGTCCACGCATCATTGCCGATGTCGTTTTGGCTGTTGATGTCGCTGCTGTTACGCTACGATAGTGTTCCCATGTAAGAGTACATTTTTATTTCCGCGTTGACGCCTGGCGCATCCGACAGCCAGGCAGACAAACAGACAGACAGGCAGGTGCTTCTGACTCACATAAAACGCTCACAGTGAGCGCCTAAAGAAATAGAGCGCACGTGTCAACCATCACTAATGAGCATAGCTGCATACTTGCTGTTGTCTATTGACATCAATTGTTGATGGCCTGGATCGTTTGCTGTTGATATTACTGTTGTTGATGCACACACACACACACAGGCTTAAAGATGGGGAAAAATCAGAAGTACCTACAATGAATGCACTCCTGTTCAAATTGATTGTTGTTGGCGTGTTTTTGCTGTTGCTGTTGTTATGTGCCAGTTTCCGGTGATACCAGTGGAGTGAAAACAAGCCAACCGAACAAGCGACCAAGAAGATTCATTGATTTTATCGATTGCTTTGTTATGGCATGCAACTCACAAGTAACGACGAGAACTTCAACAACAATAACAGCGACAATGAAACTCGCCCATTCGAACTGTCTATTCGGAAAATCAATTAGAAGTAACAAAAACTGCGGCAACTGTGATAACTGCTGTGATAACGAATCATGCAATGTACTAATGAGAGCGGCCTTTTACGAACATGTGATTAATTATTTGCCAAGAGAAGTTGTGCAAGCAGTTGACTTGGCTCACACCGACAACCGGCTTGCTGGAGCCCTGAAAAGCACCCAGTTTGCCCGCAGTCGTCTCCTTTCTCTGTTGACTGCTTGAATGAAATGCTGTGATTTAAAGCTCGATCGAATGTTATCAATGACAATTTCAATATTATTGTTGTGTCGAGTGGCCAAAATCTATCTCAATAAAATCAAAATTGCAACCTTAAGTAAATCAATAAGTAGTTGAAGTGAAAAGTAGTTGATCTCAAATCATAACGATGATTGTGGCAAATCATTGAGAGCGCCTGTGAATTGTCGCATTCTCGATAAATATAGTCCACTCGCCGGCTGACTGTCTGGCTGGATGGCTCTCTGATTGTCTGACTGACTGACTGACAGACGTTGTGAGTTATGTGATTCAGTCTGCGAGAAGGCAGAACGACAACGCACACATGAGACTTGATCAGTTCCTCTTTTCTAGTTTTTCCCAAGAACCGAAGAAAGCTCAATCGATTCCATTTGAAAATGTTCTAGAGTGATCAATTTAACAATCGAGTTCACTATCATCAAATATAATATCCAATTTATTTGGTTCGTTCTTTCGTTGAATCGTTTTCTGTCTTTACTATCTCTCGTGCTGCATGAAAGTTTGGAGCTTTTAACTAGAAAGAGAGGAGAGCTTTTTCTCATTTTTTTTTCTTTCCATCGTTCCTTTCGTTGTTGTTTGATAAACAACTACAAGCGTGCAAAGAATTTAACGAGATCAAATTGAAAAGTCAATATTTACTTTGCTTACTCTTGACTTCAGCGAATTCGCATGCTAGCTCGCCAATTCGTTCGTTTGTGTGTTCGCACCGATGATCATATGGTGAACGCACTCTTGTCCAATCGAACTTCAGCTCACTAGAGAATGCAATAGCAACGATTCCGATATCAATGACGCTCAATAGCAATGAACATTGACCAGTGTTGGAGCCAGCTGAGCATTCAATTCATTCATTTCACTCGAGCCTAAGCAATTGATTCTTAGGCCAACAGACACACGCCCACTTTAGCTCGCTCGCTCTCTCACTCGCTTATTCGCTCACTCATTCATTCATTCATTGGGGCATGAGTGTTTGCTTGCGACACTAGCACGCACTAACACAGGTCTTCTTCCAATACGATACACCACACACGCACGCTGCTGCTGCTGCACGTGCGGGCACGTGCCCGCACGTACGGGTACGTGTTAGTGCACGTAAATGTTGAGGTGTTACGCTCAAACACTTTCGCGTTGCACAGTCAAAGCTACAGAAATGTAGCCACAATGTCACAGTGTCAGTGTGATCACTTCGATTGGTAATCAAAACCATCTGTTTCATGGCCAGTGGTTGCTGTGCCTCTTACGCCTCGCTCGCGTGTGTATGTTAGTCAGAAGGTCAAATCATGAATGTGACTTATTGGATATGAACAAAGTGCTCTACGAACTACGCTTGCCTGAGCCTGAGCTTGAGTGAGGGCCCCCGTTGTTCAGCTTGGTCAGGCGTTGTCGTTCTCGGCAACATCCAAACATGTTTACGCGATGACTTGGTGTTGTTGCTTCTGCTGCTGTTGTGTAACAACGCTCGGCATGTGAGACGTGTTGCCATGCGTGTGTGCTCTCTTGCACCACCGGTTGCTTTTATTAGGTCTTGCAAAAAACCACTATAAAACGGCACGATGACGGCTGTGATTATTCGCTGTATGATTCGCTGAGTGCAATTGCTCGTCGAACAATTCAACTTCTGACACATACAAGCATCACTCAATGAACTACTCACGTCAATGCTGCAAGTCATTGGAGCATTTGATGCTCAACAAATAAGTTAAAGAATGCGATCCTATATCATTAAGGTCGATTTAGCACGCGCCCAGTCTAAAATTCTCTGGTTTCCGTACACACACACACACACACACACACACACACACACACACACACACACACACAGCGCTTGGTAGCTTGCGCTTTAATTGCTGACAAGCTATTTATATTGAATGTCAACATCGGTAGCCTCAAGTGTTTGTGCAATGAATCGATGTCTAGACTTGTTAGACCACTGATTTTACAACTAATTGTATCGTTCAATCGGTGCCCGCACGAAACTAACTGTTTTAGATCGGGACCTAGTTCTCACATTGTGATGCTGGTGGGGCAAAAAGTTGGTTTTTTTGCTTTCTCGCATAATGTGATAGCTGATTGTATAAATGTGAGTAAAACAACTACTTTGTGTAAAACTTTTCGTATATTATCGATTGAAATCAATTGATTCCGCACGTAACTAAGTGCGATATTTTTTTCATTCAAAAGCTACGATAGTTATTTGGGTAGAATTTATACAAGAAGATGGCGAAACATGATGTGAAACAATTGATGACATTATTCAATGAAGATAGCACGACTAGAACTTGCCAATAGAATGCTAACTAGTCATTGCTCGGTCTGCTGCTGCTGCTGAACAAGCTTGCACTGGACGCCAACGTGGCACGTGAACGTGGTGAGCTTTAGCATCAAAAAAAAAGAATGACAAGAAGGAAACAAGAGTCGACGTCACGGCACACACGTGAAGAATGAGCACTGCCATTCTTCGCTGTGTGGGATGGATCACGCCAACGACACCAAGATTAAGGCTTGCGTCATTTTTCGTTTTAACGTCGTTGCGTACGCTTGTCGAGTGCAAGTGCAAATGAAAGTGTCTAGTTCCTACTGTCTACTGTCAAATCCTCAATGCTCAGTGTCCAGTGTGTTAAGATAGACTTGTGAGTGCGTGTGTTAAGAATACTTGTTGTCCTCTTTCTGTTTATGGTGCGTGATAAAACGGTTTGTCGGATTGCTAGCTACCCAAGCATCACACACATAGAACGAGAGCCATTGACTGAGAGGAAATAGTGCGTAGCAGTATTTAGTACGAGTTGGCAAGGTGGTCAGCAGTCGGTTGCCAGGAGCTTTCAATGAAGCGTGCCCTCCCTCTCTCTTAACTTCCGAATGGTCGACTTAAGCTGGTAGACTAGAGATGTTTGTGTGGTGTGACTGATGATCGGACCGGAGCAGCGCTCAACTTGAATGAGGGTTGAAGAAAATCGTGAGCCCCTTCGCGTTGTTTAACAAAGGTCATTACAGAAAAAGAGGGAGAGAGAAAAACTGGCGAAAGAACAACACGACACGAGCTCACGAGCTCGGAACAAGTTTTTGTATCATGAAAACTTGTAGCAAACTGTGCGCAGTACGCTGTTTGTTTTATCATTTTGTTCTGACTGTTAAACAAAGCTAAACAAAACAGCAGTGGAAGGACAAACAGTTTTTGTTGCTTGCTCGGCCCCTCTGTCTGTCTGTATATCCTCGACCACTTTTCCTGATGCCAGCTTATGCTATGGTTTAGCTATGACTCTTAGCATCTTAGACTCTTTCTCTCTTGCAGTTGAGATGAATTTTCAGATGGTCAACAAACTCAGACGACCACCTGAGTTTGTTTGGTGTGAACGCGCACAAAATCTCTCGCTCTCTTGCTTTCCCTCGCAGTCTGGCCACCGTGTGTTCATAAATCATTGCGACAGGTTATGTGCTTGCACGTGCACACTGTGTCTTGTCACACGGACTAGTGTGTCCTTCGTTTCTCTCTCTCTCTCTCTCTCTCTCTCTCTCTCTCTCTCTCTCTCTCTTTCACTCTCTTGCTTCTCACTCACAGTGCGTTTACAATGCTAAAGCATTGAAAATGAAATGTGCCCAACATTGAGAGTGAGCACAACATAACAGCGCTTGAATGTGTCAGGTGCATGAGACAATTTCGCACGAGAGACAAGCAGCGTAACGATCGGAGGGCCTCTAAAGCAAGCTCCAAATTCGAACAACACCAGAAGAGCGAGAGAAGAAACGCGACCAGAAATAACAATTGCGTTTATGAAGACACATTTATGCAAATGTGTGTATATGTCGATGTAGCGACAGTCTAAATGAGCACACACGTGCACTGTCAGTGTCGTCGAGCAAGACAATGCTCTTGCTCGGACGCTAGTTTGATACTAGGAAACTTGAAGAACCGAAAGAGACGAAGAAAAGGATGTCTCTAAGCGAAAATTGTATCCCTCTATAATGCCGAATCCTTTATGACAATGAACAACACGACAGTGAAGGAGAGTCTTACAGTAGTGTTTTCGAAAGTGATCTTTCACGGAGGACGGTGAGCAACACGGAATAGGGCACTGTTAAGTAAAGACCGGCTACAAATTTCATTTGCACTGTCAACCGTAAAGAATTGAGAGAAAACATCACAGTTGAGAGTCCGTAAGCACCAGCAGAAGCATTTGAATATTTACATAGAACTTTCTAAGAAAGATGTACTTGTAGAAAACAACATTTGCAGCTGGATAGTGATAAGGGTGTTTTGCTTCGGTATACGATTATCTGCGTGATATATAAAGATTTGTGCGTGTGTGTGTATTGAATCACGGAGAGCAAATGTTGTAAGTTCGATTGGAACAGCACTATTTCTCAACTAAACTCGTGTAATAACTCAATTGAAGCATGACTCACACGCATACCGGAGTGACACCTATAGAGCAATGTATTGGCCACAAGGAGGAAGAGAAGGGGAAAGCAAAGGGGAGGCGAAGAAGAAGGGCAGAGAGCAGAGAAAGAAATTACTTGAGTAATGCAAGATTGGCTCCTAAGAAACCGGCGAATCGAGAGATCAACAAGAACGAGAGAATGGGGCTACAATGGGCCAACTCTCTGGCGAGAGTTGGCCCCCGATATCAGAGTGCCGAGTCATTGTTGCCTATTTTGCAATGAGGCACTGCCACACGATCAAAGAGTCGTGTCACATCAAATGTCGGTCAACAAAAGAAAGGTCGCTGGCGTGGGTGACACGCAACAACGGAAACCATTACACAACAACAATTGTGTGTGTGTGTCCTTGTGCTATTGTCGCTATTGTTGTTGTTGAGCTCGCTTCTCTTGAGCTGTACATGCAATGCAATGATGATATGATGTGTCAACTGTTATATGTGAATTGATCTATCAACATAGAACACCAATTTAACTGAAAGCTGACTTTCGAAGATTGTTGTCTGTTTGTGAGACATCACATTTTGTTAATATCAGTATGAGATGTAATTTGATGACAGATAATCGAGTTTGTAATTACTTTTCTTTAAAAAAAGAACAAGAAATTTAAAACCTCGATTTAGAACACGAACTTGATTGAACTAGTGGATTCGAAACAAGAATAGATGCCATCAATGTGGATAGACTTCTCTTCCGCATGTGTGTGTGTGTGTGAATGCGAACGGAAATGATGTGAATGCGTGGCGAAACGATGTCTAATTCAATTCGAAGCTTGCGTTCGTCAGTCTCAGGCTCGCGACGCACAAAGCTGACGGCAAGCGAATTGCAAAATAGCAACAATGCTGCTCCAATTGCTGTTACAAGTTACTAGTTTTTGTAGCAATCTATTGGATGCATGTATTGTGTGCTATTTTATTGGCGTGAGAGAAAGAGTTGCTCTAGCTTGGGAAAAAAGAAAAAAAGCTTTAAGTTAATGTTTTTTTCCTTTTTCTTCTTCTTGGTCTTCTTTGTGTGTGTGTCGTCCTCAGTTTGTACGTGCGTGTAGCGATATCCGGCCATGACACACACATGCACATCGTCACACATACTGTCGTCTTTATGTGGCTCGGCGAGCCAGGCGTGAATTGCTAGTAATAAAAGCCGACGTGCCCATCTTCAACTCGTCAGCTGATACGATTAAACGTAAGTAGTTGTATACAGTGAAGACGCGCACAATAAACATGACGCGTGAACGGGCGCCCGGTTCATTGATCATCGTAGCAACAACCACAACAACAGCAACAACACATGGCACGCTCTCGACACTACGATTACCAGACACTCGTTTCACTCGCTATTGCATAAGCGCTGATGCGAATAATGCGAGTCTAATAGAAGCGACAATCGATAGCTCAAGTGTTTTGTTAGCTCAGTTGTTGTGCTGTTGCTGCTTTAGGAGACGATGAAAACCCACTAACAAACAGCGCTACGTAGCAACGAAAATGCAAGTGACAATCAGGTCATTCTCATTTCTCGTGTGCGTGTTTGCTATCATCGTACTAGCTCCAGCTTTAATGTTAGTTTCTGCTTTAACTTTATTGCTGGCAGCTTGAGCGGTTCGTGCAAGTGCTCGTGATTATGAAGGCAATTGCACGGCATCGAATCGTGTGTGTGTGCGTGTGTGCGTGATTGTGAAAATCGAGAGGCCCGCACACCGGCACACGAAGGTGATATTTTCAAGCGGCGCTCCCACAGCAACAGCAACAATGATTGAGAGATCTAGGGCACGCAATCGCCAATAATAATAATGGCGACGACATCGAGCTTGTACAAGTGCATAAAGCACGTGTCATGAAGCAGGTATTTTGTTGAGAAAGTATATTATGTCGACGAAGTTCTGAACAAATATGTGTAGCACGTGAACGAGCGTGAATCACAGCAGCAGCAGCAGCAGCAACAACAACAACAACAACAACAATCTGGCTAATCGTCATTGAATCTAGTTGTCTGGATTGCTGTCGCATTGTGTGTTTGCTGCGAACGTAGCACGTGCAAACTTCCATGAGACGTTCCACGAAGCGCGAACGCGCAAATCCAACGAGCACGGCCAAACAACGTCAAGCCAAACGTCGCAAGTCGCACCAAAATGGACATGTATAAAATAGACAAACAGTGTCTCTGCGATCCATACACGCACGTCACACTCAACGTCCCTTACGTACTCAAGCTCCAGCTCAAAATGCAAAATTTCGCTCACGCTTCAATCAATCTAGCACTGATCGTGTTCGCTCGCCATTGCGCATCCCATTGTCTCGTTCCTGAGATTGCCGGTTCAACCATTCAAGCAAGTGTAATTCACAGTGCACGACACACGACGCACGCATACGTTCATCACATACAATTAGACGAGCGCCAAACTCGACCATGCGTGTCGTCCTGCAAGTGTAATGTGCTCTCTCACATCGCTGCCTTTTCCCCTTCCCTTTTCCTTGCCCTCTCCTTTTCCCTTTGAATGTGCTACGCTCGTGATCCTCAATTTCGATTGAAAGCTCCACCAAGGCCAGATAAGCTTCACGATCGTTATGCACGATTTGTTCGTCGTCGTCTCACACACACACAACCGCATGTATTTCTATTGAGCGACGAACCAATAACGACGCCGCTAGAATACGACGAGTACTTTTGTTTGCTCGAATGGATAATTCGTTCGTCGTCGCGTTTCTTGAGTGTGCTCTGCTTAATTCGTCAACGAGTCGTTTGTTGGGCGCCCAGATCTTGCCGCCAATCGACCCGATCAGCGGCAAGTCCACGATTCACGAAGATTGTGCCAGCGGACGGCCCGACCCGCGCCGATCGGTTGGTCGTTGTATGCAGTTGACGTTCAGTGGAACTGGCCGCTCGGCAATTGTTGACTAAGCACTTGGAAATTGGAGATGATAATAAATTGTTAACATTCATATAATTCTTTGTTTACGATCATGAGCAACACAATCATAGAAACAGAGACTTATCAATCGTTGCAATAAACACACACGCACGCGCACGCGCACGCACACGCACACACATATACACATTGTTCCATAATTAATGTGAAATTAAATCGTTTTTATTAAGATTTTTATGTAATGAAACTATCATTCAGCAATTATTGTTGTGGTCTCGGCTCCTTGAGTTAATGTCAAAGTAAACGAACTAGGTGTGTGTCATGTCACGAACGAAACAATTGTATCAAAGTAGCTGAAATAATGTCAGCAGACTTTGTTGGCAAAATAACTTCAGCATGCTTAATCTTTGAGGATTTTTGATCGATTTTCACTAACTGATCTGTCGATCGATCCTGCTGCTGTTGCTGCTACTGCTAATAGTGCAGATAGTCTCATTATGCTAATCTAACAATTGTAGAAGAGTTGCAAAGATATAGCATACTAGGCGTAATGGTAAGGAAGAGAATGGTTTGCAAAGCTCAATTTGAGAAGCACTGTGTGTCATAGCACCGCATGTTTGGTGTGTCCAACGAAGTCGCCCCCAACGAGTTTTCAACCAGATAAAACGGAGATTCTTATCGTGATGAATTGCATCATATGCATCCACATTTGGTCGTCCTCGAATGCGTGTGACACGAACTGTACTAATGACGGATATTCAAGCGGATGAAAAACAAAAGCTCCATCAGCGCCAAGACCCATCTCCGATCCCCATATCGTTTCATTATTCAGTATTATTCGAGATGGTGGAAAATAGATATGGGCGGAACGGAAGCAAACAAGGGCACATCAATCATGATTTAACACTACAACAATGAAGAGCCATCCTCAACGGATGTTGTGAGAGTGTGCTGGAGAGAGAGAGAGAGAGAGAGAGAGAGAGAGAGCGAGAGAGAGAGAGAGAGCGAGAGAGAGAGAGAGCGAGAGAGAGAGAGAGCGAGAGAGTCTCACAATCAGAAGCTCTGTTGAGTCGAGTAGTTTGTGTCCAATTTGAATTCGACGACATTCCTAGAATACACTGAATTTCTTTCTAAATGTACACAACGGTCATTCAAAACAGGCTCTTTTCTCTACTGCTAGCTTTTCATTCCGTTAGGTAACTCGATATCTAACGACACTTATGCTAGAGAAAATTGGCTTTATCTCTAGCCTCGCGTCAGTTTTGAGCGCTAGAGTAAAAATAGGTATATGTATATCTGTTTATGGTGCTCATGTGACATAGTAATGATACTTTTATCGCATGAATTACTTCCAACTCATAGTCTATAGATGTTCACTGTCTACATTATCTGGTTGTGTGCTC
The DNA here is from genome assembly GCA_019968535.1 of Fragariocoptes setiger. Taxonomy (NCBI): domain Eukaryota; kingdom Metazoa; phylum Arthropoda; class Arachnida; order Trombidiformes; family Phytoptidae; genus Fragariocoptes; species Fragariocoptes setiger. The sequence continues at coordinate 1,996 of JAIFTH010000549.1, read as the reverse complement.
ACATCGCATCTAATTGTGCCCAACGATCCAATTGCATTCATCTCCAATCAAGTAAAAGTCTGTGGAAATCGTTGTTAAGCAAAACGTTGTTGACAAACGCCACCCAATTGCGAGTACAAGTATCGAGATACCTCGGCTTGATCGTACAAAGTACGCCCAGTCAGTAGTCGTGTATACTGCAATCGCGGCTTTAGTCTCGAGTGCAAGAACACCCTTCGTGGCGCCCTTCGCACCTTGTTTTTTATACCTGCTATCAGAAAAAGTTTGTCACGTGTCTGGAGCATCGCAAGCTACCAGTGTCGGTACAGCTGCAACAACGTTTGAGTATTTGTTACTTGGTGGTTTAGATTGAGCATTTAGAGGAACACAGGTTTGTTTTTGGTGACCTCTCTATTTCGTAATCTCACTTCCTCTCCCTCTCTCTCTCTCTCTTCGGTGCGCTTGTGCTTAGGCGATCGATAATGATACCAGCACGTGTTGTCTCCACTTTACTTTGTACAATGTACGTGCTCGTGGTTGTTTTAATAGTCGTCGTCGTATTTTTGGTCTTTGCTGAGATGCCCAATCCTCTACGATTTGCACAAGTCTAGACAGGCTCGCTCGTCGTCTTTTTTGCAGCTACATTTGCACTGAATCTACTTGCTACACTCAGACGTTCAAAAATATGGCAAGCTTACTAATGGCAAGCTTCCGCGTAAAAGCAAAAAGAAATCGTCGTCCAACTATCGGCACTACAAATGTACAGCGCAGAGAACGACGACGACGACAGCAACAACACACACACACACATGCCTTTTCAGTCATCGATCAACATTACAAATACATTAGATATCACAATTTTAGCTTGTTTTTGATTCTTTTCTTTTGACTCAAATGATCCGTGATGGACACAACATATTTTGCTCACTGCCGCATGCAATTTGTGAGCCACAGTTTGCACATCCACACACACACACACGTACACACACTGTCATGGATTCTCAGTAGCTTTGCTCGTGCGTGTGTTTTGACAACCTCCTTCACTTGCACTCTGTCATATTTAAGCTTTCATCCTTTCGATTTCGATTCTCGTAATGCGGCTTGAGCCTTTTGCCAAGCAGCGAAATTATTCTGCACTGAAATGAGATGAATTGAGATGTGATGTGATGGGTCAACATATTGAGCTGCGAGTGAACAGAGCTGAAGTGTGCAAAGCAAGATTACGAGCACGAGCATGAGAATGGGCTCAAATCGAAGCTAGTGTCATTTTGTTTTCGTTGTCAAGTGTCAAGCACTAGCGCGGCAGATTTCATGCGACTTCTTGCCTGTTTTGTTCGCCATTTTTGGGAGCCCATTGGCTCACTATAGCCTACTAATGAATGTTGTTGATGACTTGTAGCGAAAAGACACACACACAGGCACAAAGACCAATTGTGCTCGTATGTGGCTTACTTTCTACTTTGTTGTGTATTGCACACACATATAAACATTATCATCATTTGCGCATTGTTCTCTCGTCAGTTAGACTGTGATGCTTGTGGTGTGGTGCGTCGACCACGCCCAATCCCCAAGCAAGCAAGCAAGCAATCAACTGACTGGCCAGCCAGTTATAGCCTCTAGGCTGTAGTGACCTCAAGTTTTGCCCTAACGACAGCTCACAAATGCATAATGTGCTCTGTGATGAGGCCTCTCATTGTTGTTTAGGCCTCTCATAGTTTGGTTGGGGCACCGGACCCCCAACGACGATACAACCAGACGACACAGACAAACGACACGGACAAACGGTCACATGAAGAGAGAAAAAGAGGGAATGATCAGTGTAGCTCGATTCAAGTAATCAATCTCTTGAGATTGTAGGGTGAAAATTTGTTTTTCGTGTCACATTGCTGCTGCTACAACGACAACAATGACAACAAGTCGCCAGTCACATCACCAATCACTTGGACAGACACGTGGATGAGTACACACACACAAACACACACACACACACACACACACACACACACACACACACACA
>JAIFTH010000548.1:0-23041 GCA_019968535.1 Fragariocoptes setiger | reverse complement strand
GACATAGGAATCACTTCTGACGACAAGATTATAGTTGTATACGCCAGGCTTACCAAGCGCTATCTTAATCAATGACATTCATAGATTCCGAAGAATTTGGGCATCATTTCCTAGAAGTAATTTTGAAATCTTCATCAGGAGTTTTTATTTAAAGCAGTGACTATTCAACAAGGTTTCCTGGGAATCCTCTCTACTCCCCTTGATGAAGTAAGGCAGTTTAAAATAATATGAACTTCAAAGTTTTCATACTATTATTAAGTTCGAAATTGAACGAACCGTGCTAGATCGCAAATTGCGATTCGCAAACCAACTTGGTCTTTTGAATAGTGCGCCATTCTTCGTGGGTGTTTATTTTCGTCACAACAACAGAGCATTTCTGTTCTGCGAAAAATCAACATCGATGGCGAATTTTTTTTCTGTTTATTATTATTATTGTTGTTTTCTTTTTGAATACAAATAACCAGATATTATTATCATTACAATATATTTTCTAAGGAGACTCCAGTCCTCAGCACCAATATCCATGTCTGCTATTGAAACCATTCCATGGGTCCTTACGAAGCGACCCCACTCAATTTAGCTCTACGTGCTGAACGTAAGGCCGAGCAAGCAGTGCAAACGTGGCGACTAAAACGTGCCTCTAAGTATTATCACAAGGCAGCCGAATTGATTGGTATCATTTTAGAGCAAGATTCTCAGGACCCGAGATTGCCGCGATCATTATTATCGTCGCTGCAGGAGCAGCAACGATTCTATCTATCGCAGAAGAGCGTATGTCTGAGTCGTCGTTCTAAAATTAGCCACCTATTGAAGGATCGTTCAAGTCTAACGTTCAATCTAATTAAGCAAGCCAAACAATTGGCCCAGGCTAAAGATTTGCTACGCAATTCAATGTTAGAGTCTCAATCTCCGTCGACAACGGCATGTGCACGACATTCGCGACTCACACACACCGACGAACAGCGACCAACCAATCAACAATATACTACCTTTCATAGCAACAGCTATAACAATCCATCAGCAAGTCGATCAACAGCGGTTCCGGCTAGCAGTAGCGACAAAATAACATATACACCACAACAAAAGAGTAGCAAAATGTCGGCACGTGAACATCATCACAACCACGACGATGGGTCCAACGATTCATCGATCGATGATATGGCTTCACGATTTTCGGACCAAATGACTTTGTCAGACATCAACCGACTGTTCGGTGAGCACAATCGTTTATTAGACCAATTGAAGTTACATATTGAGCAGTCATTGTCGTTGTCGTCGTCCATTGTTGTCAGTGACGTCGAAAAACTAACTCTTGGATCTAAAGCCGTTGAAACTCAGCCACAATTGAACACCAATCCTAGCGCCACCTCTTCCTCGTCCGCCGTCGCAGCCGCAGCCGCCACACACCAAGATCAGCCAGCACAGACGATCAATAGTAGTAATAATGATAACAAAGACAACAAGTCTTGCCTAGCGCACAAAGATATTATCAGCAGTCTGAGACGTAATCAAGAAAATCTACGCGGCCTGGTTTGTAACATTGTAGAGGAGCTTGAGAAGTTGAAGAGCGAAAACAAGAGACTTAAATCTCAGGCCAGTCATCTTAATCGTGCCCCCTACAACATGATGACAGAGTCTCAGAGTGACACATGCCAACTGCCCCCATTAGAACCACCAACATTATTCTATTGACACTTTACAAAAATTATTGTTTCGATCCTGGAAGAGCACACAAATACACGCAGATAATCTCTAACGCTTTTTCTTTCTCTCAGTGCTCTTTGTATGAGTAATACAATACATAAACCAAATTTTATTCAATGTTGAATATAAAACTCTTAGGATCTAACGTTTCGACAAAGTTTATCGGTTCAAGAGGGTCATAAGCGCGCTCAGCTTTGATCAAAAACGAAATCGTTTCTTGGCCCTTTTTATTGGTCTCTATCAAAGTGTCGGTGTGTAACAGCATGTCACATAAATCCATGATTTGGGTCCATTTGTCGACACTTTTTTTGTCTAATTTGCGCGAATTTGTTGCATAGCCTTTGTCGGATAAACGTATGACGCCGCGCAAAACGCCCGTGTACAATTGCTCTAATCGTAGACACGAGCCGATCATTAGACTCTTGAATGCTTGCGTATATTTGGCCACAATATCGTGTCCACCCAATCGATAATTGAGAGCTCTGTTGATGTAACTAACCAGTGCCTTCTCGTAACTGACCCTATTGTTGAAATTGGCTGCGCGTATAGTGTTAGTACCAAGATTGCACTCTTGTGATGGCTCATAATTGGGTAAATGACACATGGCCAAATTGCACAATTCATTGAGTTCGTTCTTTACTAGCCATTCGGAATCTTTGATACGTTGATTGACGCGAGCACTGCACAACAAGTTCACCTGATTCGCATAGTTCGTGAACAAATCGATCACGTTGACCGGTGCCGGTTCATAATGATCAATATATTTTTCGTGGTATGCTACCATGTCATTGAGATGTTGATGGTGACAAACATTGTCGAGACGTATTAATCTCTTCAGCAACAACACACTCATTCGATTGTTCAAATAAGGCTCGATACTGGGCGGAATTTTGTTCGGTTTGTTCAGATACAATGCGTTGAGATATTTGATGAACAAATTGAGCTCATCGAACGAGGTGATGTTCAATTTGTCTTGACTACACCATTTATCGAGTGCGTTAACTAATTCACTTCGTTTGATTGCATGTGTCGTGTGTAGTTGGGACAAAACGACCAACATTATTGTTGTCAGCAACAACCATAACAGTAATCCATTTATCGATGGCATTGTGATTGGTTGATGGGCTTGTCTTTCAAGTTTAAAAAAGAATGATTTTTATCGAGAAATAATCGTGAATGAAATTGAAATTGAATACGATGCAATTTATTTAATAAAATAAAATTATCCAAGCTCTCATGTATGAAAACATCGTCATCCGACATGATGCTATTGTTCAGGGAGTCAGAAAAAGAGTTTCTATTTTTGACACTGCATGCGATATAATGTAGCGTCAAAATAACTACACTTTAACGTAGTAGAACAATTATCATCATCATGCTTTAGTTGGCGCATTCTCTTGGTTTATTCAAAGTTGAAAAAGGTCGATCATCAATATGTGGGTGCTGAATATGCGCTGTACACCTTGGCAGGTGGTGAGTACGACGGCACATGGTAAGAGGCCTGCACCGGACTGGCTTGCATGCGAACGTAGGCTGGATCCTTGGCCTCGGTACCTGGCTCGTTGGTCTTCACATGGGCACGGAAGCCGTTCTTGTCGGCCACGTAGTACACCTCACGATAGATGCCGTTCTTGTCGGTGTATCCGTAGCTGCCGTGCACTTCGTGTGGATGAACACTTTTCTCGCTGCGCCAATTCTTGTTGCCATAACCATCGTCAACATCGTAGCCGAAGCTGTAGGGCGAATAATGGATCGGATATTCTTGCGTAGCATAGGACTGTATATCACATGAATTGTTACACAGATTAGTACACATTCATCGACAGTTGATATGGACATGTCAAACAACACGTTTGCATGTTATCCAGACAGTTTGTGTACTGACAGTTAGCTTACCTCGTATTTGCTGGCCTCTGCAAGGCATGACATCAGCGTCACAATTAACATGGCTCCAATGAACAGGCAAGTTTTCATTGTCGTTGTGCTTGATTGTTGAACAGACATTGTCGATGTTTATTTTTCTTTAACTAGTTTATGGTGATTAAGATGCCGTTAATTGTTGTTTATATGTTGAACCAATGATGTTGAATCGACAAGTGAATGTGATGTTCACATCGACATTGCTTTTTATTGGTCATGATTTCTCAACGTATCAATTCACATTGTCACAATTCTCGATCATAGCTTTGAAGATTAATCACTGTGCTCGATGGATGGCGCCCATCGAATGACGAATTACCGCCCATCGCTAAATATTTAATATTCGATAAATTCATATTTGATCAATCGGCCGGCCAATCGAGAAACAAATCAATAGGTTGCTCTTTTAAGGATGCAACATTTATCAAAGTCAATATTTGCAGTTATAGTTACTACTACTGCAACATCATAGCCATGATTTCCTTCAACTTCCTTGAGTTCATATTGTGGCGCCAATAAGTCTCATCTAGTAATATGCTTAACACTTTCCGCCCAGCAAGATCATTGAACAGAACTGCCACACACGTACACACACACACACACACACACACACACACACACACACACACACACACACATACACACATAGCATTGAATTGCGACATGGTCCACTCAGGGTAATAATAATGAAAATGAAAACCAGTCTACAAGTAATCAATAAGTGGACATTAGATAATAAACTGGTCGACAATTATCAGTTGATTAGAAGCTTTCTTGTTGTTGTTTATAATATCAACGAGTCATATTGTTTGCGTGTGCATACCATGACAATCTTTCTTTTGCATATTAACGGCCATGCATCACTGGGCAGGTCACCTGGCAATTATGCTAGTATCGAATATGTCGCATTCTATCAAACTATAGAATGCGATATCTAGAGACGCTCTTGGTGGCCACTCATGAACAGACGAGCTATCTATGCTTTCAATGCTTTTGATGTTTTAGTCAGGCAACGATCAAAGATGCGATGCGATTTGAATTATCATCATTAATATTGTCTCTATGATAGTGTTAATACGAGTTTCTCTGTGTCCGTTTGTTAACTTAGCCCTGAATTTTAGTCATCATGTAATTAATTGTTTAGTGATTTCAGATTATCGCCAGTGGGCAGTCGCGTTCATCAAGCAATGTAAAGAAAAGCCAAAGTAACTTGTTGAATGTCACATGAGAATATTGGCTCGATGTTAGTCGCCTTAGTTAACGTCGCCCTTGATCGGACCGAAAGGAAGCGAGCAATAAAGCTTATCAAATCATATCTTAAATCAATCAATAAATAATTTTCAAACACAAAAGCAATTGTCGTTTTGATTTGAACGAAGATTTGATTGAATGAGACCTCCAGTTAGGATCGAATTTGCCTTGGCGAATATTCAGATGACCCACAACATGACTATACACGCAGATGGATGAAATATAAATAAAGGCAACTTATCATCATGATTTCTGATCGAGTCGAATAGAATCACACGAAGCAAGATATAAACGTTCGTTTCAAGATACTGTCAGATAGTGGCCCAAATCGGGCTACCAAGTTCAGTGCATACCGTTAACACTCGTTGTAGAGTGAATTCTTCTTGATTGTTCAATGTGTTACTCACGCGAACCTACAGTCAATAACCTGATTGTAATTATAATGATAGCACGCATTTTGCTATTGCTGTTGATTTAAGCTTTGGATTTTCCACAAAACACCAATGAGTTGAATTGAATTGAATTGTCAGCTCAATTCAATTCAAAAGTGCACCCTATCTGTGGTGCATTCAAATGTCAGCATAGTCAACGTAGTGCATGCTTTTGTCTTACGTAATAGATAAACATCGTCATGAATGAGATCGTGACCGTGTTCCTGAACAGACAGCTCAAATAAATAAAATAGTGGGCCGCATCAGACAGCCAGACTGTTGTATGGAGAGACAAGCAAGAAGGCTAGATAGACGGACAGATCGACAGCCCACTGACAGCAGCACAATGATAGGCAAGACATATAGACAGACAATCGTAGCTGGCAAGATAGAAAGGGCCAGCATAAGCGATCCTTATATAGTGACCCCTTTCATTTTCACACACACTTGCACTAGCTCAACTAATACAATGTGTGTATGTGTGTGCTCTCAACGAGCCTCAGATCTATCGGATAATCTATTCTTACACTCAATTCAACTCATCTCTAGTCAGCTCGAGTCAGTGGTTCCATGTGGTTAACTTCAGTTCGATGGGATTCGCGAGAAACGGAACTGGTATGACTCGTGTATGGAATACTTTAGCTGTGTACAAAACTGCGAAACTGCAAAACTGCAAAACAGCAGTTCCCTCATACACAATCATCAGACAACACAGGACAGTAGCTTCATTCGCTCTATCAAAGGGAAATAGAAGGGAACCTCAAACGAACGAAAGAACCGTTGTCGAATGTTTACCAAGACAGAAGATGAAATCAAAATAGACGAACTCAACACATGCCTTGAGGCCTCACACTCACTCGAACAATTCCCACACAACAATTGCCAGTCAGCCTGACACAGTACAACTATCGAACCATACACTGTTCACAATTGAAGCATCGAAAGCGTTGGAATCAACGGCAAAGGTGAAAGCAAAGAGAGGCTAAAGAGAATTGACGAAAGCCGCTGTGTGTTCGCTCGCTCGTTCGCTCATAAGTTGACTTGAGTTTGAACTAACCCACATTGTGCATTATGTACATTATGCGTTGTTGAGTTGGCAAGGAGTTGTTGTTGTTGTTATTGCTGTTGTTGAACTGGTTGAATTGGTAAGAAGTTGTTAGCTTGAATTGGATTCGATTGGATTCAAGAGGTCGGGAGGTCGATTGAAGTTGCAAGGCGCCAGGCGCGAGGCACAATCATGTGTGAGCGCATTGCCAAGCAGCAGCTTGTTTTGATATTCCACTTTGCTTCCTTGTGTGCGCTTCAATGCATCCGGAAGTCCCGGACTCATCGAAATCTTTTGGGACCCCTCACTCATACATGCACACGCACAAACACACACACACACACATACAGTATAGTACAGGTAGCAGTCGCAGCATACTCCACCAGTTACTAGAACTGTAGCTATATAATGTGGCGGCCTCCAAAGGCCTCATAGAGAGGTGGCTCTCTGCACAGAGGTGGTAGCTCTTTGCTTATGCTTGGACGAGCTTACAGCGTGCGTGCATGAGCGTGCAATTCAAATCAAGTTTTGTCTGTCATATGTCTATGATTATTGCTGTCCATATGTGATTGTGTGGCACACACAATGTGTCCCACTGATTGTGTTTGTGATCAAACAAACAAACCAACACGTACTGTACTTTGGCACGTACGCAGCGTCCACGGCACATCAAGCAGCACGTCAGTCAGAGCAATCGTCAGTCAGGACAATTGTTGTTGTGCTGCTGCTGCTGTTGCTGTTTGTCGTCTTTAACTTCGTTGCTCGTCTGATCGTGCTCATGAGCTCGTGTAAGCTTGTTATTTCATGCTACTTCGTGATAGTTCATATAAGTTAGTGAGAAAGCTCATGAGCTTGTTCGTAGTGTGAAGCAAATAAACATACTAAATGTTTGATAAAGTTTGTTTATTATTATTGTTGTCGTTGTTTGCTTGCTTGCAAACAAACCTTGGCAACACCAAAAGCTTGGCAGCCTGAAAATGGACAGCAATCGTTTGAAATACAACACGAGACACTCATCATTTGTGTGCCAGTTTAGTATGGCCAACACACTTGCCGACTTGCACTATGACCAATGGCAATCGCAATCATACCGAAAGAACTAACCGACTCCCGACTGAACAATAGTCACCACTGACAACAACACTAAATGGCGCGTGAAATGATCCAAGTTGCACCGTCCAGCCAAAACTATTTGCCGGCCAGTGCCATTGCAATTTGAGCTGCACGCGCTCGCGAATAGCACGAACACAAGTTTGCAATTCGAACCAATTCGCAGAGCGTCGAACAACAACAACAACATGAACTACAGACATAGATAGCCATCAAGTAATGAGAATGATGATAACTACATGTGTGAGCAAACGAGTATGTGCGAAGAGTCATGTCATTCCACTAGAGAGCAACGGAGAAATAGAGCAATAGGGAGAGAGGGAGAGACAGAGGAGGCGCTTGTCATTCATTTCTCGTCACACAACCAACAACAGCACGCACGCCGACATGCAACGTGTAATACATCTAGCCTATCATGTGGCACTAAATTTAAATGCACTCGCTCGCTCTCAATGATGTTATCTCGATGCTCGTCGCTTTACACAATTCACATATGAACTTTGTTGTGCCACGGTTTTTTTTCATTTATCGTTCAGTCTGAAATTCGTGTCTCGTTTATACACGACCCGAGTGAACGAGAGAGACAGGGGGAGAGAGAGGGACCGTGTTAAGCCTACGTGTAAATGGCAACCGAAAACATTGTGTTGTCACTGTCGTTGTTGATTTCTGACCACGATCCATTAACTACTTACTTCTGGACACCCACGGAGCATGCGCCGGCGTTTACATGCTAACGTTGCATTTGCCAAGCGTGCGTTTCAAAGTGTAATGTCTCTGCGAAGCGGGCCAGTGAGACGAATGAACAAAACGAGCGAACCAACTGCGAGCGCGCAAGCTTGTTGTGAGTGCTGCACGTGTACAGCATGCACGTGTGCGTGAGTGTGTCGCGTGTTCGCGTGTGTGTCGCGTGCTTGAGTAGCTACTTTCGGTGCACCACAGAGACAGTAAGCTATCTATCTATTGGGCTTAGTTCAACTCGCTTCGGCTTAGCGCAGTTCAGCTTACAGATAGCTTAGCTTGGCTCGGCTCAGATAGCTGGCATGTTCATGCAGGGGGACGCCAGAACGTTAGGCAGCCAGCCAGCACGTACTCAGGCACACAATCAAGTAAGGCAGCGAAGCTGCTAACAATAAGCCATCGAAATAAATCGAACAAAAAGAGCTTGTCAATAGCAGCACAGGCAGCAGCAGCAGCGGTGCTAGCAATGCCAGTGAGCTAGCTAGCGAGAGGGCGCGTGTGTGTAAAAATCGCTTATCGCTCCGCGACCACTCTATATTAGACACACTACACGTCTAACGTGTCTCTCGACGACAACGTACAGTGTACAGCATGCACTATGCAACGCAACGATGACTGCACATATTATTAATTGATTGTAATCATCGGCATTTGCCATACTTCACATTCACGAGAACATTCCATAACAATATTCACAATATCTACAATCCACTATCGAAATAGAACAGAATCTATGTTATTCATCAACAATTATATTTCAAGTGTGCTGAAATTCTCTGCTCTTAGATAATTTTTGTTTTCCGAAGCGGCAGCACTCTGCTCGCTGAAAGAGAACTAAATAAGCTTGCAAGAATAATTGAGCCATGATCAGTGTAAATTAAACTGGATTCTATTAAGTAACAATTATTTCTCAAACTATCAAAAACAACACGGTGGTCATCGCACACACACAAATTGCTGCAACATCTGTGTTAGTAGCATTGGTTGTTAATTCTGAGTAGAGACAAGTGCAAACTGTTATAAATAATAATAAAATAAAACACAAGGTAAGCAAACGCATAAAATTAATCACTAAGATACGGAAACACATTCTAAACTTGAGCTTGGCTTGAGATTCACTTGACTTAAGCTCGCCAATCAGTCAGCTTGCAAGTCTACATTTCTACCTATCTACTGCTCCTGCCTCAGGTTAACAGTCGGTCAGCCGGCCAACCGACCAGCCAGCCAGCATAAATGAAGCATTGAATTTAGACGGAACGCAGATGGTCAGAGAAGAGTATTGTGGACTAATCTTTCGATGCATTGATTATTTTTGTTGTTTACTTTTCAATTTCAGAGCAGAATCAACGCGCGCGTGCGCCACAATCCTAAACAGCAAATACTCACAAACATTTTGGTCGACATTGGATTTGGCTTATTTGAAATCGGTTCTAAACATCTGTCAGTTGAGTCGCAAAGAAGAAGAAAAATTTCACTCACAACCATCATCGTCATCGTTGATTGTTGGCAAAGAACAGCATCGGCATTGGCATTGCTAAGAATAATAATAACAACAACAACAAAATAGCTGCCAGGCCAGTGTGTGCAAAGCCAGTCAGTGAGTCAAGTAAAAGTTATTACTGTAGAGTGTAAATCCTCCATACACACAGTGTGATAGGTCTTGCGTGCACACAAGAACGAACGGACGAACGGACGAACGCACGCGCAGACATACAGTTCGTGTGTATGTAAACAGACGCACTAACGCACGGGCTCCATTGCACACACACACACACACACAAACTTCGGCGCATACCGAAGCGCGCACATTTAGCACAGCACACCCGTAAAGCAGCAGCAGCTGCAGTGGCTAAGCGTGCATCCACCACACGAGTGCTAGCCAGTGGTCAGCTAACGAACGAACGCAAACAAGAGAACGTTTAGCGAGAGAGCGCTACACAAATAAACGAGGCCCTTTTTTCTATCATTATTATTATCATAATTTCATATATCAAGAGATATATTATATTATATACGCCGTTCCATGGATCACGGCGCTAAATAAGGACCCAAGCACACGCATTGATAGTTTTCCCAATATCATTATCTCTCATCGCATTATCATATTATCCATTAAGTTATTATTATTATCATTGTCACACTATTATTGCTATTATTATCACTACCGATATTCTCATTGAAACATTGAAGCATCGAAATATTGGATAATCATCCTCACTGATACCACTACTTATTGCCATCATCTCTCATCATTGTAAACACATCTCTCTTGTTTAATTACTACTCAGTACTTTCCTACACTTACACAATGTCATTCTCTGACTCAACTACTCCGATCGTTCACACGATTGCCCTCGTTACTGCCACTTTGCTGGCAATCTCATGTCAATTAGGCACGCACGCTGAGATCATGAGATCTAGCCCAGACTCGTCTGGCCATACTCCGCCAATGGTAGCAATATATTGTGGCGGCCACTCGTCATACCACAATCAATACATTGACGACAACAAAAAATGGAAAAGCGATCACGACATGCGTGCCACCTGCACCAAGGACAAGCAAGAAATTCTTGAATATTGTCGCAAGGTCTATCCGAATCGTGACATTCACAATATTGTTGAATCGGCTAAAACGTACAAGATTGAAAATTGGTGTAAGCTAGGCCAAAAGCGTTGTAAGACTAAGCTCAGTGTCAAGCCGTACCGTTGCTTGGAGGGTGCGTTCCAAAGCGACGCACTACTTGTGCCCGAGCGTTGCATGTTTGATCACGTGCACAACAAATCCATTTGTGAAGGTTGGGAACAATGGAATCAAACTGCTTCGAGCAATTGTCAGCGTCGTGACATGCGCCTACAAAGTTATGCCATGCTGCAACCATGCGGCGTTGGTGTCTTTTCGGGTGTAGAATTCGTTTGCTGTCCGAAGAGCGAGGAACGAGAATCATCGCCATCGTCAGATATTAGACCTACAACTGCCACTAGTGAGCCGCAAGTGGAGTCAAGCAAGCACTTGTATGGAGTTGATGGCGCCGGTGTAGCGCCATGGAATCAAAAAGACTCAAAGTATCAGCTGGATTCGTCGGCGTTGACTTCAATCAAAACTGATGATGATCTCATTGGCACCAAATACAATGTCAACACGGGAGAAAAGTCAGGTAATATTGACACCACTGACGAAGATGATGACGAGTACGATGAGGACGAATACGATGATGGTGACGACGAGTATGATGACGACAGCACATCGTGGAATGGACCGCGCAACAACAACGGTAGTCCCCCATCAAGCTCAACAACTTCGACAACCACTACTACTACTACCACGACAACCACAACAGAGCGTCCCATAGATCATTACTTAGGCCATTTTGATCTTGTGCGTGAACATGATGAATTCAGAAAGGCCGAAAAAGCGGTTGAAAATGATTACCGTGACAAGATTACACAAGTCATGAAAGAGTGGAGCGAATTAGAGGAGCACTATCAGGATATGAAATTGAAAGATCCGAATGCTGCCGAAGAGTTCAAAAAGAAAATGACCCAACGCTTTCAAAAGACAGTCGAGGCACTCGAAGAAGAGGGAGCTACCGAACGTCGACAATTAATTTCGATGCATTCTCAACGTGTCATGACCATCATCAATCGACGTAAGAAAGCAGCAATGGATTGTTTGACTCAGGCTTTGGACCGTGTGCCGACGCACACGCGACAAGTAGAGAAATGTATCGAGCGTTTATTGAGGGCTCTCGAAAAGGATAGATCACATACTTTGCATCAATACAAGCATTTGTTGAGCTCAAACACTCGCGATGCGTTGCGTGAGAAGCAAACCATTCTGGAGCACTTGGTAACACTGAACCGTGCTGCTAATCAGAGCATTGCTATGATGGATCGTTCGCCACAGCTAGTTGAAAAGTTGAAAGACAAAGTGATTGTTTTGTGGCACAATCTGCGTGGTATTCCACTCGACGAGCCTATTACACGTGAATCGGAACTGAAAACTATGGAACGATATGAAGAAGAGATTGCCACCAAAAAAATTGAACGGGAACGCCAAAAGCTAATCGATCAAGAGGCTATCCAAGAAGCTCCACAAGAGTCGCAACGAAAGAGCCCAACTGAGATTACAACCACTAGCACTGAGATTATTACACGCGGTGAACAAGTTAGGCCATCGCAAGAAAGCAAGATCCCTCAGGATGCTGACGATTCCGATGACGACTCTACACCTATAACAGCTACTCAGGCTAGCTTGGGTGACACTAGCAAGCAACCTTCGCCGACCGAATCTCGAGCGAATCCCGATGAAAAGAAACCACCTCAACAAGCTGTACAACAACCGCAGCAACTACAACCCAAGGATTCTAAAGTGACCCAACAACAGCAGCAACAACTACGTGCAAACGCAAACTTTGGATTGAATCGCGAAGACTTGGACAATGAAATCCATTACGAAATGAATCCACGCTTTGCGCATATGAAATCAGAGCCTAGCCATCACGATTTATCATATTCAGTGAAACGCGAACCATTCCACAAACAAATCAAATGGAGCAATAGTGCTTGGGCTATTGTCGGTGTCGCTGTAGTCGGATTGGCATCATTGTTCATGTTCGGAATTGTGTTCTATCGGCGCCATTCGGCTCGCTCATACCGAGCTCACGGATTTCTTGAGGTTGGACAGAGCGCCAATACCGAACAAGAGAAACATTTAACGAGCATGCAAACCAATGGTTACGAAAATCCGACATACAAATACTTTGAGGCACAAGCTTAGACTGTACTAAATAGATTGAGAGAAATGCACAACCTCACTTGTTGAGGTTCACTGACACACTTTCGACTAGACGTTTTGTTTGGATCATCATCAATTCATAACAATGTGACCACATTCCATTGGCCAATAGATGCCATGTTCTGACTTGAATCTTTTTACCGCTATTTCACTTATTTTATTCTTGGGATATCGCTGGGATTTTTGGCGCGGCATCGCAGATTCCAAGTGCGAAATCAATTCTATCCTTAAATGATGGGCTGACTCTTTTGTAATCGAACGATAGAACGTCAAATGCAGGCAAAGCTATCACTTTGTATCCGAGCTGCTCCTTGATCCGTACCTCGAACATTTTACCTCCACGTGGCCTAATTTCATTGTCTGTCATATCTTCATCCCAGTGAATTTGTACCAATACATGATTTCCATGCACATTTTGTGGCATTAGTTCAGTGGCATCGAAATTGCCCGGTGCACAACTGTCTTGCGACACAATGAGATCAGGATATCTTTGGTGAGCTAGAGTATACTGAAGAGTGACTTGAATGTTACTTGAATCTTTGTATCGATCCTTAAGGTTATCGCACAACATTTTGAGGCGATTTGATCGAATATTTGAATCACACGTTGCACCCATGAGGTATTTCAAGCTAGTAAAACTGTCATTGTGTCGTAAAATACCTATTCCGCCAGGACGTGTAAGCTCCTCACAGACTTCGCGCATGAATTCTAACGGAATCCTTACGTCTATATCAGGAGCCCTCATGCGACAAGCTACGTAAAGTGTTAGGATCGCTTGTCGCAGACTCTTGTCACTACTGAATCGTTTCATTGAATCGAGGAATTCATCCGTCTGAACAACATTGTAAAACGCTGGATTAAAGTAGTCCATGAAGGCGAGACTCAACAGGATACTGTACGGAAATCCGGGGAATCTAAACAGCTCATACTTGCGAGTGGTCAATAAAAAGTTGGTCACTTTGTCCAATTCCTCAGGATTAGGCCGCAGATTATTCTGTGCTGCATGTCGAACCACCATCTGGATATCTTTAAGACGAAATAGGTCCAGATTTTTGAGCATGTGTTGAAAGGCAGTTTCAGCTAAACCAGGCACATAGATGCGATAGGTCTCGGTGGCACGTATAGTTTGCACCAAGTTGAATGGACTTGCTAAATAAATACGAGATTCGTGCTGATGTAAATGCTTGAACAACTTGACTAGATCATCGCGGCAATCAAAATTGTTTGAAAACCGAATCGTTTTCATAATGGCACAAAAAACCGGGGTAGATGGATCAATCTTTGGCAATAAGAAATCCAAACGCTCGATGATTGAACGTGTAAGGACCTTATCTTGCATCGGTGTTTCTGTTTTGAAATAAGCAAGACAAACTATGGCAAGTTCACCCGGCTCAGCACTCGAAATAAGTGAGACAAGACGATCTTTGAGTGAGTGAAGGAACGTAGCTCTTTGGCGCTTCAAATTGACGAGGAATAACAAATGATAGAGTTGATCTTTGCTCATTCTCACTTCATTAGATGACAAATAGTTAACAAGGACATCGACGAAACTTGAGTTCATTTGTGCTTCGTAGAACACATCTGCAATATAAAACCATAAGTTGCAATCCATGAGCCGGGTATTAGCGTGACTCTTAAGTAACCACTTGAGTTCTAGGTCTATTAATTGCATCACAACTTTGGTAACTGGATCGTCTGATGATTGAATAGCCGACAACAGTATGGCTAATTCTTGCTGATTCATACCTCTGATAGCCTGTTTGATCTCATTGTAATATTGACGTTCTAGTGGGAAATCGATCTCCAAAAACCGATTGGTAAATACGGATGAGATAGATGAGTAATCAGTATTCGTGTACGAGTACTCGTCGATCAGTTCTCTGATCAAGTGATATATGGGCAATGAATTGGCTCTTTCGGCTAGACGCGAGTAGTTTTTTAATGGCTCGCGTACATACTTGTAGATGTAACTGTTTTCATTCACATCGAATGTGTAAGCGGGTCCATCGCCAACATATATCGATTTTTGGCGACATGGAGGAAATCTAATTGAAGATATTTTCGTACCTTGACAGATACTGTTGAAAACTGATGCAAGCCGTCTGGACAATAATCGACTGGTAGCTAGGCCAATCATAATGATACCTGCAGATGTCTGTATTGTAAAATATGACCAGCGTAATTGTAACCTATAACTTAATTTCAGGCGGTGTTGTATTTTTCCGTTTGTTTATTAGTTACCACGCACACCCGATTCGCCAAAACAACATGGGTTAAGCAGCGGGAAATTCAAGGATAACTTGGTGAAAACAACAAAAATTTAGTATACATAGTGGTTTATATATTTAATTCTTTACAGTAGATGAATTCTTGATTATTATGTAATGAATAAAGTTGATTAACACAACATAATTGAATATCTTGGATTTTACTTGGAGGAGTCCATTTGCGATGGATTCATTAGCATGCCCGCTTTGCTGTACTTGAGATCAGTGCTGGTAATTTCTTGTAGAAAGTACACGCCTATTGTCACTACCACCACAATAAAAATGGTCAGGATGAGACCCATGAGTACAGGTATAGTTATCCAAACAGTGCAATTTTGGGCGTCTGCAAATACTGCATTCTTTTGCTCGCCAAATGGTTGCAATTGAAACTTGGTTATTTTGATCGACACAACGTACTCGCGTGGCTCCTTGCCGTACTTGAGGTTTTGAAATTGCTGAACACCACATGCATACGAGTGTTGAGTTGATGCACCGATGTTGTTAAAGCGCAACGGAATCTTTGGGTTGGAATTTGTGAAATCTAGCTGAGCTTCAGCCCAGTCAACTTCCCAGTATCGATCGAGTCCCGTTTCAGAGATGTCCAAACTAAGTCTGATTGACTTGAGTTCTGGCTTTCCGTCGATAGCGTATGTGAAAACAAATTTTCCTTTCTTTGTTTTTGCATCCAAGCATTGCATGGCATCTGTGTTGAGTGTGATTTTCTTTGGATCGAGCGTGCCTTTCCAATTGGAGTCTTTGGAAGCCTTGCCATTTTCAATCAATCCAATGTCGTAGGTGCCCTCCTCTAGGTACAGATACAGGCAATCGTTGAATTTGAAAAGGTTTGGACTAGTAGAGTCAGGAACTTGTGCCCATACCACATGATAGGCGGTAAGCACGGTGACAAAAAATAAAACAGATTCACAAGTTGGGTAATACATCATGAAGGTTGTATAAATACAATCTAATCGACTGATCATTCGAGGCGCTGTTCGAGGTCTCTGATCATCGGGCCGCACGTAAATTTGGTGCCGTGTTGAACCATATGAGACCACGGAGTAGTACAGTGATCAGACATCTCAATGAACTGCGCTCCTCAAAGTTCAGTGCACCACGTTCAAATGAAGCCTAAATCATGCTGTGTGCTCCAACGAAATTCTCGATTGAATTGCGCGCTGTTTGCCGTGTTCAAAGCCGGTTGTTAACGCATGTCCACAAATTGTAAACATTTAAAGCTAAACATCATGGATACTCGAATGTCACCATATTCTTTAGAGACACCTGGATAGGCTGAAGTTATATACAAACTTCGCCCCGAGACAATTCAATATGATCGGTTTGTCTGCCAATCTTTTGATGTACAAGCAGCTTGGTTCGGCTTTCAGGCGTGCTAGCATTGGTTCACCTTTGTCAACTTGGTACCACGTGACCTCGGCAAGATATATCTCATTGAAGAAGCCAACTGGCTTGTTTGGAATTGATCAACTACGAGACCCTGACGGATTCCATGTGCTCCGAAAGGAGGCTATAAATCATGCTCAAGTGCTCATTGAGGAAGTAGTTAGTGCCAGTGAGCGTGCCAAGTCGCGTTCAGGATCTGAAGATAATTTTGAAGTTGTCGAGATCTTCGATGAACTGTCAAATTGTCTTTGTAAGGTGGCTGATTTGTCCGAGTTCGTTCGCGTCGGTCATCCCCATCCTCGATTCCAAGCTGCCGCTGAACATGCATCAATGGCCATCAGCTCTCTGGTTGAAAAGCTCAACACCGATAAACGACTTTATCAGTCACTCAAAGATTCCCTGCGGTACTCTACCACTAATCAACAAGACGACGACTATAATTTGGACCGATATGTCGCCAAATTGTTTATATTTGATTTCGAACAAAGTGGAATTCACCTGGATGACGACAAACGCAAGTTAGTACTTCAATTAAACGAAGATATATTAAAGTTAGGATCAATATTTACCGCAAACTCTAACCAACCTCGATTGGTCCCTGTATCATGCCTGCCCGAGGAAATTAGACAATTTTTCAAACAGGAAGGCGACATGGCATTGATCAATGGACTGTGTGCCGACTCTGATAATGAGAATTTACGTGAAGTTGCATATAAACATTACCTCCGAGTCGATGAAAGGCAAGAGAACTTGTTGTCGAAGTTACTTTATGCTCGATCACGTTTGGCAAGACTGTGTGGCTTTAAATCTTACGCCCATCGAGCTGTCAAAGAAAGTATTATTTCTAAGCCAGAGTCAATCTGGGAATTCCTCGACATACTCAACGAACGAATCAGACCTCTAGCCGAACGGGACTATGCTCAAATGCTAGATCTCAAATTGAAAACAAACTGCCATAGCAAGCTCCTTAATGCCTGGGATGTACCCTATTATAGCGAAAGCCTCAAGCAAAGAACTTATAATGAAAACATAATCGAATGTTTACCGTATTTTTCTTTGACAGCATGCTTGAATGGTCTCAACGTGATCTTCAACCATTTGTATGACATTCGAATGCAAGAGACCAACGCTATGAAAGGTGAACTCTGGCACAATCACGTGAACAAATATGCTATATTAGATAACAAGACCAATGAGCGTCTTGGGATTATTTATTGTGATCTGTTCGAAAGGCATGGCAAACCTCATCAAGATTGTCATTTTACAATAAGAGGCGGTTGTTACTCACGTGATGGAACATATCAAGAACCGGTAGTGGTATTGATGTTGAGTTTACCTAATGCGAATGATAGTCATCCGTCATTATTGACGCCAACTATGGTAGACAATTTGTTCCACGAAATGGGTCACGCCATGCATTCAATGTTGGCGCGAACCAAATACCAGCATGTAACCGGCACTCGGTGCTCGACCGATCTAGCCGAAGTGCCATCGATTTTGATGGAGTTTTTCGCCGCAGACCCTAGAGTATTATCGAAATTCGCTCGTCATTATGCAACAGGTGATGCAATGCCCAACGAGTTGATGCATAGCTGGATAAAATCTAAAAAAATTTTTGCAGCTAGCGACACGCAGTTACAAGTGTTCTATGCAGCGTTAGATCAGGCGTATCACAGTGCCAGCACTTATAACGATTTCTCGCATACGCCGAATCGTCCCACAAAAACAACGACAGACATTTTAGCGCAGATTCAGGAACGTTACTATAGTATACCTTATGTCGAAGATACTGCGTGGCAATTGCGCTTCTCTCACTTGGTTGGATATGGGGCAAAATATTACTCATATCTAGTGTCTCGCACTATAGCTAGTGCCATTTGGTCTAAATTATTTGCTGAAGATCCTTTGTCTCGTAAGGCAGGTCAACAATATCAGGAACAAGTGTTACGTCATGGCGGCGGTCGGCCCGCCAAGGCGCTGATCGAAGATGTTCTCAACTGTAATGTTAATGCAGATTTCATTGCGTCTAGTTTTATTAAATATTTCTAACGTTGAAAGCGTAGAAGGCTAACGTTTCATTGACAAATCGAGAGGCTCTAGTGATTCGCAATTACCACTGCTGCCATTACTGTTGGAAGATGCCTCTGCCGCGTGGGCTAATTGATTTTCAATCATCATGAGATTGAGCCATTTAAGACTGTCGCCAGCTCCGGTGATTCCTGATAAGCTAATGTTGGATGCCGAATGTTGGCTAATCCTGCGGTGTTGTTGCGATTGGTGCTGATGTTGAGCATGTTGATGAACATCCGTTCGAGATACATTCGTGGTAGTGTTGTTGCCTGAAGATGATGGTTTTTTGATTTTATGAACCAAAAACATGTGTCGAGTCAACTTCTGCACGTATTGGCACGCGTACATGCACAGGTCACATTCGACTATCTTAACCTTTTCGTTGTGCACCAAGCGACGATGATATAGATGTTCGCGGGGATTGGTGGTTGAATCTTGGCACTTTTTGCATTTATATTGGCGTCTAATTTTGGTGGGTGGTAAGCCAGGTCGAGACATGTTGCTGTTGGAGTAGTGGCTATCCGTTTTTATGATATTAGAGATTGGTAATGTTATTTTAATGGGTGAGTGATAAAAATGTATGGTGTGAAATGCTAAGAGATGGGATTTAATGTAAAAGATGCCAAGTAATGGTAAAAGACGACAACTATACCAGCCAACGATGGACAAATTATATTAATAGTAATAATATAGCAGAAATTCATGCAAGCGAACAAACTAGGAGTCATAGCCAAGAGAGTCAGAGAGGGACAGACGCAAAAAGTTGCATTGACGAGTGACAAGAGATGATCGCGCTCCTCACGTGACGCTCGCGCAAGCGTCGCCAGTTACCGGCAGCCAATTGTATTTTGTGTTTTATATTGATTCGTTCGCTTGTTGCATCGACAGCGCTGTTGAAGGCGTCGTCGTTGTCGCCGTTGTTGGCATCACAGCCAAAGAAGTAGCAGTAGTAGTAGTTGTCTTATTTTTCTCTTCTTACTTTTTCAGTCTTTTGTGCCCCAAGCGCGCACGAAAACTCGACACTCGCGCACGAATGCACGCACCGACCAATCGCTGCATCAACGACGGACAGGCACACAGACACACTCATACAGACACGCACATACAGACTCGGACGGACGAGCGAACCGACCGTTCGCAAGAGGCAAGAAGCAAGCGTTTTCTTGGCTCTAATAGATCGAAAACGACAAAGATGCCGCACAAACATGTTATCGTTGATCATCATGTCGATAGAAGCAAAGACGAACGGCATATAAGCAACATGCCAAATCATGATTTCGGTTGCAACAGACGCTTGGGCGCCAAACATTGGGCCAGCGTCGCAGGAGCAGCAACAGTCACAACATAGGTCAATCGTTTGCCGGCCGGTGCGGCGCATTGATGCCGTTCCTCGTTCCCCGTGTGTGTCTGTGCGTGAGTGCGTGCGTGTGCGAGACGGTGCTATACTGCGTGCATCTGTGTGTAATATCGTTAGCTATCGTAGTCAATATCACCCGTATTTTCAGAGTGCCACTTTAAAGCTTCATAACACACTATGAAAGTAGCAGTGGCGGCGCCAACTCCCTGACACACTAACGCAAGGGTTGTTCATGAGCGAGCGAACAAATGAGTGAGTGGCCGTCGCGGTTTGTATTTCTATTCTATTATTTGTATGTTGCCGTGTGTAAAGATGTCGAAAACTTGGTCCGGACAAAATATAAAAGTAACACATACGACCATTTCATTGCTCGCTTACTCCTATAGAAAGCGCATCATTTTTAGTGGGACATAATGCATTTTACAAATTACGTGCGAAAATCGAATCTGTTTTCTCGCACAGATTTAAAATCGCGCGCACACATCACAAGAATAAATACACACCATCCCATTCAAATACACAGCTCACTCTTTTTTCCAGGCTCTCTTTGACACCTTGTAAAAGCTGCGTGGCAGCCGCAACCACACTACAGCTGTTCGCTGTCGTTGCTCGATGATCAGCATCCTTCAGCTCGGTGTTTGCTGTATACGGCAAAATCGACCTTTCGGCAATTTGCATTTTCATAAAATATCCATTCAGTATTAGAGATCTGTTCATCCAAGATTCTATCTGAGGACTCGTCATTATCATTATTATTATTATCATCAACATAAATTATTGCTCTTAATCTATTATATCATCATCAACACCGTCATGGCGCGAGCAAAATTTGCCTACGATGAAAGCGGCGCTTCTTTCTTCTATTTCTTGTTATCCTTTTTGGCTCTTATTATGATACCATGTACGTACTACTTGTGGCCACCGAACAATCGTGACTCTGATGACAACAAAGATGATCAACAATGTCGCTGCAATGGTTGCATCAACAAGAGGCATCATTTAAGGACGCACGACAAGTGGCAAGTGACGAAGCGTAGAATTACAAGATTATTGCTAGTTTTAGGATGGGTAGCGTTCTTTGCTACCGCTTATAAATGCGCCAACATACAGCACGATTATGTCAATTGGGATCCATTTGAAATACTTGGCGTCGCTGACAATGCTGATCCCGCTGAAATCAAGAAAGCGTATCGTCGGCTTAGTTTAATATATCACCCTGATAAAGAGACCGGCAATCCCGACAAGTTCCTAAAAATCTCAAAGGCCTACGCCGCTTTGACCGATGATGAGGCACGGAAAAACTGGGAGATGTATGGAAATCCAGATGGTCCTGGTGCCACTTCATTTGGTATTGCACTGCCATCTTGGATTGTTGAGCCAGATAATTCGGTCATAGTGCTCGGTGTCTATGCCTTGTTGTTCATGGTGTTGTTGCCTGTTACCGTTGGTATGTGGTGGTACCGATCGGTCAAATTTGGCTGCGATAAGGTATTGTTAAATACTTCCGAATTATATTATTATTTTATTCACAAAACGCCGCACATGATGCTAAAACGTGTGCTCATGATATTAGCCGCCAGTTTAGAATTCGCAAAATCACACAATCCCGAGATCGTGGAGAGGCCCACCGACAATCAAGAAGTACCCCAACTAATGCGGGAGCTTGACTTTTTGGGTGAGAACAACAAAGAACGTCCATTGTGTTTCAGCTATAGTATCAAAGCTAGAGCTATATTGCATGGACACCTGAGCCGACTAAAGTTTCCCCCGCAAACGCTCGAGCTTGACAGGTGTCTCATTGTAAAGAAATGCCCGTACTTATTGCAAGAGTTTGTACAATGCGTAGCTCAATTGATCACATTAGCACTGTCGGGCAGAATTCCACGTAGTCCTGATCTTGCAACTCTTGAGAATGCCATGAAACTCTGTCCAATGATAGTTCAAGCGTTATGGGAGTTTAAGAGCCCATTGTTGCAGTTGCCTCACATCACTGACGAAAACATCAAATACTTTTCAAGTCGCAAGCGTAACGTAAGAAGTATAGAGGATCTCGCTAGAATGAAGAATGATGATCGTCGTGCATTGCTGAAAAATATCACAGATCAACAGTACGAGGATATCATGAATGTCATGTCAAAAATGCCTTGGTTAGAAGTTGTTACCAAATTCGAGGTTCTGGACGACGAAGACCCGTGCATAATAACGGCTGGGTCTATTGTGACAGTTACAGTAAACATGACCAGAAAATCCATGAAAGATATACTCGACGCCGGTGAGCAGTCTGCTATAGATGACAAAACAAAATCAGTCGATCAGGAGAATACGCCTCTGGTTAATGGTGCTCAGAGTCCTCAAGAAGGAACCGGTGATGGCATAAAGGCCAAGCAAAATCAGATCGATAGCCAGCCGAAGCAACGTGTATGGGAAAAAGATAGGAATAAGAAGAAAGGCTCGAGAGGCACCAACAAAAATAAGAGCAAAAAGAACAAACAGGCAGCAAGCAAGCCTAAACTTGAAGTAATCTCTAGCACAATCAATCAGCAAAATGACACTCGGACTTCAACAATTCACGATTCAGATGAGTCAGGTGACGAGGATGATGGATCCGATCAGGAGTTGTTAAGTAAAAATGATAAAAACAACAATGAAGCTTCACAAAATAGCGATGACGAAGACGAATGGGAAAGATGTCAAGAAAAGGTCATCAAAAAGCAAAAGGTATACGAGTCTAAGCCGAAGAAATCACATCCCGTTCATTGTCCTTATTTTCCTGATGATAAGCAAGAATTTTGGTGGGTCTATCTAGTTGATAGGAAGCGACACGCGCCGATCACTGCACCTTTGCTCGTTACAAGTTTGGTCCAACACGAAGAAGTAGAGCTCAAGTTTACAGCGCCTGGTAAGCCTGGCGTATACAACTATAATCTTGTCGTCAGAAGTGATTCCTATGTC